>PISX010011155.1:0-66738 GCA_004024625.1 Mellivora capensis
AGAGAGAGAGAGAGATCACAAGCAGGCAGAGAGAGAGGGGAGGAAACAGTCTCCCTGCTGAGCAGAGAGCCGGACGTGGGGATCCCACGACTCTGGGATCATAACCTGAGTGGAAGGCAGAGGCTTAACCCACTGAGCCACCCAGGTGTCCCTATTCAACTATTTCTAAACTGTACTGTTCCATTGGTATATTTGCCTATCCTTTATCACTACCACTCTGACTAAATTGTGTCTTCAAAGTAATACTGATCATTACCTGATACAGCAAGTCTTCTCTGTTTGTTCTTCTCCAAGAGTCTATTAACTAGTTTTGACCTGAGCATGCCCATATATACTTTAGAATTGTCAAGTTGCACTGCCCAATTGTGGATTTTTATTGGATTTTAAGATCATAGATTACTTTGAGAAATTTGGCATTTTTATAATATTGAGTTTTCCATTTATGTAGCTTTTCTTTTATTCTCCAGTAATATTTTGCATTTCGTGCCTGGAGATTTTTTGCACATTTTAAAAGATGTGTTTCTACGTATTTCATTGTTTGATGCTATTATATCCATTGCACCATTGGCCCTGTGCTAGCTTGGCCCTGTTTGATGCTATTATAAAGGTACTCTTTTTATTTATTTTTATTTATTTATTTATTTATTTATTTTTAAAGAGTTTATTTATTTATTTGACAGAGAGAGATCACAGTAGACAGAGAGGCAGGCAGAGAGAGAGGGGGAAGCAGGCTCCCTGCTGAGCAGATGTGGGGCTCCGTCCCAGGACCCTGAGATCATGACCCGAGCCGAAGGCAGCGGCTTAACCCACTGAGCCACCCAGGCAACCAAGGTACTCTTTTTAAATTGTAACATTTTAACCAGTTGATGATGGTATAGAAGAATGTAAGTAATCTTTGAATATTGACTTTTAATATTGCTACATTTATTAAAATTGCTTATTTCTAGTAATAAACGTATAGGTTTCTTTTTTTTCTTTTTTGCTTTTATGCAATGAAGATTTATTTTTCACTCATATCACAGTCTTGTGGGCTGCAGCAGAAGCTTGGAGATCTAGGCTCCTCAATGTGAAGTCTGCACAGTCACCTAGGATGAAAGAAGAGCACAGGATTGGCACAGTGGACACTTACATCACTTGTGTTCACACATTTCTGTCCAGGACTGCTCACCTGATCAGCTTTACTGCAAGGTGGGAGTGGGAGGAAGACGTATGTGAGCCCACACATCTCACAATCTCACCAGAGAGACTAGCGGGAAGAGAGGGGAGAAGAGAAGGTGCTTGAGACTAATTATTGTCATTAAAAGCCATCCCACCCACGAGAGGGAGAAACACCTAGAAGGGAGTTCATTCATCAGTCCATGCATCTTAAATCCCACAACTGGTGTCAACAGTATCGTTACTTTGTAGATTTCTTTAAATTCTCTTTTTACACAATCATTTCTTCATTTTCATTTCTTCTAATGAAAACTTTCAATATAATGTTGAATAGGAGATTAGTGAACATCCTAATCTTGTTTCAGTCTCAGAAATTTAACACAATTTCACCATTAATATGTTGTTAGATACAAGATACAATGAGACTTTTTTTGTAGGTACACTTCATCAAACTAAGTAAATGTGGTTCTATTCCTAGTTTACTTATCATTTTTATCATGACACATATTGATTTTATTAAATGAATTTTCTGCATCTATTAAAATAGTCATTATTTTTCTCCTTTGGTCTTTTAGTGTAGTGAAGTACATTGATTTTTCTGCTGTTAAATCTGTCTTACTTTTATCTAGTAGCTCCAATTCTGTCAGATACAATTTTTATATATAGCTCTGTTTAGTTTGATAATTTTTTGTTTAGAATTTTATATCCATGTTTATGAATGAAATAGGCTCTCATGTCCTTGTCTGCTTTGGGTATATAATTCACACTGGCTTCATAATATGAGCTATTTCCTTAAACTTGGGGATTTTCTAGTTATTTTCACTCTGGATTTTTACCTCTCTCATATTTTGGCTGAGTAATGCTTCTCATCTTTGTTATTTCTCCAGTGCCATCAAGCAGATGTTTTCATTTATTTTTTCAACTTTCAGATTTCCTCAGCAGTAGGGTTAATTTGAATATCTTACTGTGTAATTCTCAGACATTTCCTCACAGAAAACCCTGGGCTCTTTACATGGGATATGTGTCATCTCTGGTTGTTAGCTTAGAAGAAACTGTGAGCTTTTTTTGTCTTTCAAGAAAGCAGATCTCTAGTTATTACTCCAAGATGTAATAATTCGCTTAGAACCCTAGTCTTTCTTGAGCTGATGTTAAAATGCCTTAGGCCAGGTAATAATTTCACATTCACTGGTATCTGTCCTGTGTAAGGCACTGTGCAAGGTGCTGATGATACCAGAAAGAATATAGCATTGCCCCAGATTTCAAGGAGCTTGCTCCTAAAGAGGACGTGAAAGTATACTATCAGTATAGTGTGATAAGTGGAAAGGCAAAAGTAATCTAGGAGTACCAAAGAGGCAAAGAGGAGGAGAACCAAACTGACACTTGGGGAGCTAGGAAAAGATTCTGGTAAAAGATGATCCTGAACTGAGTAAGAGAATAAGAAGGAATTTGATAAAAGACAGACAGAAGGATGAAATCAGAGTGAGAACCTTATCATCACCTGGTGTTTATTTTTTTTAAGATTTTATTTATTTATTTGAGAGAGAGAGCATAAGTGGGGAGAGAGGAAGAAGGAGAAGCAGATACCTCACTGAGCAAGGAGCCCAACTCAGGGCTTGACCCCAGGACCCTTAGATCATGATCAGAGCTGAAAGCAGATGCTTAGCTAACTGAGCCAGCCAGGCGTCCCTACCTCATGTTTATAAGCCAGGAATCATGGCATATTTTGACTGAATCACAGAGTTTGGGTGCAGGTAGGAGTGGGGAGAATTGAATTGACCAAGTTAGTTACTTCAGGGGCACCTGGGTGGCTCAAGCGGTTAAGCGTCTGCCCTCGGCTTAGGTCAAGATCCCAGGGTCCTGGAATGGAGCCCTGAATCAGGCCCCTCGCTCAGGGGGATGCCTGCTTCTCCTTCTCCCTCTGCTCCTCTCCTCAGCTTCTTCACTCTATTTCTCTCTCTCTCAAGTAAATAAAATCTTTAAAAATAAAGTTAGTTACCAGATGTGGCCCTTTTGGGGCCTCCAATATTTTCAGTAAAATATTAAGATGAGGGGAAGAAACACCCACCTGTAAGGTGTCATCTTCTGAGGCAGTGTCGGCCTGCCCCTCATGCTGCAGGACAGAGGGGCAGGAACTCAGTCCCCCTGACCCAGATTCTTGCCCTATTATCTGACATACTGAGGGAAACCATGAGGCTGCAGGGATGGGAAAAGCACTGGGAAACAAAGCCCTGTTTAGGAAAAAACTGCTTGTTTTTCAGGCTTTCATCTCAGGTGTGACTTCTCAGATACTGTTCTTCTGCCTGGTCAAAAAAGAGAGGGGAAGGTGCCTTCTGATCCCGAGTCACCATAATATCTTTCATGGCCACCACTCTCCAGGACCTCACTGCTCCCTATTTTAGAAAGTTTTGTTTATTGGAAAGTGCTCAGTGATTTTAGGTGGAGTAGGCTCTGATTTTATCTGATATCTAACTTTTTTTTTTTTTTTTTTTTTTTAAAGTAGGCTCCTCGCTAAAGCCGGGGCTTGAACTCACAACCATGAAATCAAGTCCGACACTCTAGGACATTCTACCAACTGAGCCATTCAGGCGCCCATCTGATAATCTGATACTTAAATAAGAGAACTGTGCCACTAAGTGCCCCAAGATATTTCAGTCTGTGTACAATATGGAACTTAGCAGCAAAAGTGCACCTGAGAGGAAGATATCCTCATCCTCCATCATGAACAGATGCTGACATTTTTTCACTCTCCCTTTAACCATTACTAATTGAAAATATATCCCACTCAAGCCTGGGTCTTATGTTTCCTCATTTATGGATTTTACATGCCAATAGCCACTCTTACCAGTCTTGGACTACAGCCTTTTAAAAATTTTTTATTTTTTTTTAATAATTTTTTTTTTATTATTTATTTGACAGAGAGATCACAAGTAGGCAGAAAGGCAGGCAGCGAGAGAGAGGGAAGCAGGCTCCCCGCTGAGCAGAGAGCCCGGTGCGGGGCTCGATCCCAGGACCCTGAGATCACGACCTGAGCTGAAGGCAGAGGCTTTAACTCACTGAGCCACACAGGTGCCCCCCCAAAACTTATTTTAATGTGGGCTTCATGCCCAATGTGGGGCTTGAACTCATGACCCCAAGCTCAAGGGTCACCCACTCTATTAGCTGAGCCAGCCAGGCACCCCAGGCTATGTCATTCTTGATTGCTGGTATCAGCATAACTGCAGAGATGAAGCAGAGTAACAAAGCTTTGGTTTCTAATTAATTCCATTTTTGAAAGGTAAACAGTTTTATGTATAACCTGTTTAGAGCCATTTAGCTGCTACCAGGGAGTGTCTGCATTAGAGGATTATATTGATCCAGGCATCAGGAACCCAGTTAGAGGCAGTACTTGTTGAGAAAGGCTCCCCAGGGGGTAAAGAGATGGTGAGGTCTGAGGAGAGAAACAGTTTCAAGAGATCTGTGTGACTCAGTCAGTTAAGCATCCAACTCTTGGTCCTCGGGTCCTAAGTTCAAGCCCTGTGTCCTACTTACCCAAAGATATTATTTTTAACAATGTCTATACCCAAGCCAACATGAGGCTTGAATTCACAACCCAGAGATCAAGAGCTAGAAGCCCCTCTAGAGATCTTGAGTGGAAATTTCCCTGTTCCTACTCTTGTCAAATCTAAACAGAAGCAAAGCCTTCATTTGACATAGGATTTTTCTCTCTTGGCATCTGCAATATGTCTGCCTTTATCCGTCGGCTGACTCAAGTCAGGCAGCGACAAAAAAAAGCATGTGCAGAGAAAATGATAATGAGTGGAGGTGAATACTGAAGTGCATGGACATTATCCATTTTTCTGCTGGCTATTCTGGTAGAATAATATACAGATCAAGTGATAAAGGTATGGTATCTTCTTTATGAAGATTCAAAAGAGATGTTAAGAAATCTTCCCCTTGCTTCTGAGATGAGCAGCAATTAGAACCCTAGGGATATGATGAGATTGGATAAAATTTCAGGCATAATTATTGATATCTTCATTTCTTGCTAGTCCTGGGGTTGTACGTATGCTTTAGTGATATCATACATGGTAATACACAAAATCAACACCCTTCAAGTTTCTGTTTATTTTTCCTAAAACTGTTCTGCATCCACTGAACTCACTTGATCACAGATCTACTCTCCTTTCCTAAAACTCAACCAAGTCCAGTGCACTGGCACTACCAAGAGACCTCCCATATTTTCTACCCTGACCTCTACCTCAGCCTGAAAGATTGCATGGAATGTTCTATCTACCTCTGTTGCAGTTTTCAAGATATTATATTGTAATTTTCTGCTCCATCTATCTGATCCGTACAGACACTAAACTGTTTTAAGGCAATACCTTTATTTTAATCTCTATTTCCCTGGCACAGCTACAGTACCTGAGGCAGATTAGGAGGTTATTAAAAAAAAAAACAACACCTTTGAATAAAACATACCTGAACACCAGTCCTAAGGAGTGACAGATCTTTTGAATCAAATGACATAGATTCTTGAGCTAAGAGGATGCAGGACTTACTATTCCCTTACTGATGAATACCTGTCTCAGTTCGTAGTTCTCAGAGTACATTTCTTAGCAGACAAGAAAAAAAAAATCTAAATATAATGGTGGAAGCATTAGCTCAGTGCATGAAGAGGTAGAATTCTAGAATGTCAAAGAGAGGCCAGAGATTCCATCCTTGATTGCATGACTCTAATTTTTGCATATGGTGATATTCATACCTCAGATCTCTTTGTGGAGAAAGAGCTATAAAATCTTCATGTGGATCATCTGTGTGTGCCAAATGGTGTGAACAGAGGAGGACCATTGCTCTTACAACAAGAGCCACAAACCTCCAAGAGGCAAAAAATGCAGTACAAATAAAACCTGTGGCTCCCAGAAGCAACAATTGAGACATGAGACCAGCCACCTAAATAGGCCATGGGCAATTATAATCAGCCCTCTGAAATAGCATGAACAAAACTGCATTTGCATCCTACAAATGTCAGCTAAAGTGAAGTAGAGAATGGGCAATTACTTGAAAGTTCTCCAACGGCAATTCTGTACAATTCCTAAGCAGGAAAATGAGCAGTTTCTGTCTCTCTAGGTCAAAGTATATACACAGTATCAGAGTCAGGAAACAAAAACACACAGAGACAGAAAGAAGAGAACAGAGTACCACTGGAGGACAGATACAGAGTGAAAGAATAAAGTCTTCAAGAAGGATGCCATAGTTGACAATGACCCCTATGGTGGCCTATATGTTTGTGTGCCTCCAGGGCTTGCCCGGGGCAGCACCTGTTTGGCCACCTCTTTGGCAGGGATCCGTCGATTTGGGCAAATTGGTGCTGATGGCAGAACGCAGGGCACAAGTGGTTGGGGGCATAAAACTGTAAAGGGCAGAGGATGATGAGGGTGGCTGGTCAGGGCTGCTCCATAAAGCAGGAGCAAGGTGGACTGTTTTGAGCTGCAGGGAATGGGTCTGGTGACTGCGGAGAGATGGTGCAGGTGTGTTCCCTGGGGGCTGCACACACATAGTTGTAGGAGTTCCTCCCGGAAAGTGTTTTCCTGGCTTCGGCCTGTGTTGCTCCGCCTTTGGCACTAGCGGGTGAAGGCCTTCATGAGGACCTGCAAAAGCATCAGGCACCTCCTTCGAGCCGGAGTCGAACCAGCGACCTAAGGATGTCCATACACGTGTCTAGTCTACAGTCCTCCGCTCTACCAGCTGAGCTATCGAAGGGTGCGCGATGTCAGGGCTGAGTCATTGCTCTTTCTGGAAATGACGGGACCAAGACACCCGCCCGCCCCCCAGGTGCACTTTGCCTCGGATTGGTCGGAAGTTCCCTTTGAAGCGAGCCAAACACACGCTGCGACCTGATGGTAGCCAGGCACCCGGCGCCGGCGATTTTCAAGACACCTGGGCCCGCGCTCTCACCTGTTGCCTCCTTTCTCTTCTCCCGAGTTCCTTTCCTCAGTGGGAAGGGTCGGGGGGGAGAGTCGGCCGGGGGCCAGAAACCGGATTAGAGGGGGAGAGGAAAGGGGCGTTGGCGAAAGGGTTGCATGAGTTCGGGTGGGGAAGGGTTTGCGGAGGAAAGGAAAGGGGAACCCACCCGGGTGGGCCCCGGGTAGGCGGCCGCGAACTGCAGGACCTCAGGCTCAGGTGGAGGAACGCCCCCTCTCAGGGCCCTCGGCCCCCTTCTCCAACCCAGGGTTCTGACATGCCCGCTCCATCCCCACCCCACCCACCCATGCAGCCGCCCACCACGCACCGGGCCCGGCTGCCCCCCAGGACGTCGGCTCACTTTCGGCGCGGGGACACCCGCCGGGAAGCGACGGGAAAGGCTCTGGGGCTAGGCGGAGACACCACGCCCACCGGGCCCGGACGTCTCGGCCAGTGGGCTCCGCTCCTCCTGCAGCTCCTCTCCTCGCCGCCCCTCCTCTGCGCACCGACCCGGATTCCTTTGGCAGGGGCGGCTGCTCGCTGAAGTAGCTCAGGGTTCGGTGGGCTTCCCGGAGGCGCACGGAAGACAAGAGGGGCAGAGATGGCCGGTGCGATCCCGGGTGGACCCGTTTGCTCTGATTCCACGTCTTTCACAGACATTTCAGATCCCACCTGGTGTGAGCTCGCCTTCCCCAGAACACCTCACCCACTCTGCGAAGGTCCCCCAGAGGCCGGGCCAGCCACCCCCAGTGCCCTTGCCTGGAGCGAGTGTGCGGTCGCCGCCTGCGTGGGCGACAGGTAAATATATCTGCGCCTGTGAGGACAGGGTGAGAGGCGGCTCCTTGGAGCCGGTGCTGCTCTCTCTGCGCGGTACCAGGCAGGAAGGGTCAGCCGAGTAGGGTTTGTAGTTTTGCATGCTCTGGTCATCTCACGCTTTCCTGCAATCCTCTCTTACTTACCCTGTTGGGAGCAAGCTTCAATTTTGAGCACAGGTATTTTGCCATAGTGAAAATATTTCCATGGATTTTAATTATTAATGAACCGTCAAGATTGCCTCATTGATTGCAGCAAAATATACTGCAGCAGTGCACGTGGTCAACATAGGAGAAAAGAGTGGATGGAAGGCAGTTAGATTATATATGGGAACTTTCTATATGTAGTCTGTGCTTAATTTAACATAAAACTCTCCCCAAATATAAAGTGTTTTAATTGAAAAATCAATAAATTCATTTAGTTTGTGTTTATTTATTGACATGTATGCTGATTTACCAATCTCTAAATTAGAGAACTATTCCCCAAAACATTAAGAATAACAAGATATAGGATATAAAATGTAGATGTTAAAATAATGAGTAGTCAATCCTGAATGTCTAACCATAATCTTACAGGAGTTTTATTAGGGAAAACTCTGGTAAAGGTAGTTAAAATAAAGTTAATCTGAATTATTGGGAACTAATTCACAGAATGAAATAGTCCAATCGTAGATGAGCAGGATGCATGTAGAAGGAACAACGCGGACACATTCTGGATACGTATCAGGACACTAAAAATAGAATAATAAATATTAATTGTTTCTAGAGAATGAGAATGTTTTTATCTATGTAAGTAGAAAATTATATTTCACATCAGATTTTTGTAAATACTAAGTATAAAAATGGAACAATTTCAAAAGTCTAAGGGAATTTCATTTTTATCTTCATTTTATCAATTTTCATATAAAGTAAATGGTGACATACAATAATCATAATAATTATCCAAATTCAACAATCTCCAGTGCTTTACTAATTTCTTTATTTGTCCCTTTTTCTTCTATTTTCTTTTTAAAAACAGGCTCCATACCAGATGTGGGGCTTGAACTCGAGATCCTGAGATGAAGAGTCCCATGATCCTGAGATCAAGAGTCCCATGCTCTATCAACTGAGCCATACAGGGTCCCCCTTTCTATTTTCTTTTACCTGAAGTATGATAAAGCAAATCTAGGTGTCATGTATCATCACTATTTACATTTCAGCATGATTCTCTAGTCATGTGAACATTTATTGCATATCCACAAATTTATACCTAATAAAGTTAACATTCAGTCTTTTGTACTTTAATAAATAGTGCATATTGAAATTTCCCAGTTTTCTCAAAATGGCACTTAAATAGGTTTTTAATCTAATCAAGAGTGAAACAAACTTTACACATATGTCTGATTGCATTGTCTTTAAGCCTCCTCTCTTTTAGATCAGTCTCTCTCTGTGTCTCCTTTCTCTTCTCTCTGCCAATGAGATATTAAAGAAATTGAATAAGTTCTTTCAGACAATGTTGTACATTCCTTTTTAGTCTAATGCTTTCTTTTGTTGTAATTTATACTGCTCTTTCATTTCTTGAAAGTAGAACATTAACTGTTAATGCTTGATTAAGTTCAGGTCAGAATTTTTACAAAAGTACTTCAGAAGCAATTCAATGTATTTCTTATATTGAGTATCCCCTCCAGGAGCAAATAAACAATTGATTTTAAATGTTAATGTTGGTCAGTGGGCTCACATATAGAGAGCTTGACCCTTCCACTGTAAATTCCTCCATCAACTTACTATTAAACATTAATATCATCACAGCTAAATCATGATTTCCAATGTTACATTTCTTCCATATTCATTAGCTAGATTTCCTCTTCATAGAACTTTTATTCACCAAGTGGAGCTACTTAGTTATCTTACATAGAATTTACATATAATAGGTAAAGATGCATTCTAGAAAGTGAAATCCCTGAGGACCAGCCTTGCCTCCGAGAGCCAAGCACAATCCTGGGCAAAAAAATAGGCACTCACTAATTTGTTCAAGGAGCATACATCTTGATCTACATCACCTCCTAGGAGCATTGGAGGGGAGGCGGTAGGGAGGAAAGAAATACCCATTCCTACACGCCACCCATGCACCCATATTTCAGCTCTTTACACCACTCATTAGCATGATACTAAGAGACCTAGAAAGAGCCCTGTGGAGACTCAGAATGGCCGTGGGTATATAAGGTGAGCCTTGTATCTGATCCCCTTATTGCTGCCAGAATGTGCTATTTTTATTTGATAATGGGATCATAATAACAGCGAACCAGTAGGCTGTTGGGAATGATCCTATAGAAGAGAGAAGAAACAACTGTTTGAAAGAATATTATTGGGTAAGTAATTGAGGATGGCATCTAGAGCACAGAAGGCAGGGATGGCTTACCTAGGATCTCGCATAGGTCATCCACAGCAACAAGACGCAAAGAGACACTCAGAAGCAGATTAATGGGGGACCTTAGAAGTTCTCCTATGGCTGCTTTTGTTTTCTCAGTGAAATAGAAAGCAGAGGGTGAGAATGTATAAGGAGGTGTTGGCTGTTTTGAGGACGCAGGAGAAAGGATGAAAGAACAGTCTTTAAGAATGTATACTAAAAGGCTTATCAAAAACAGTAAGATTGGCATGCAGACATGCTTGAGACCACTGCCATGAATTTAAATTGAGGCCACACTAGCATCACTGTTTCTCTCTATTCTAGTCCAGCTAAGTGAGTGCAGGGACTGAATGCTTTCTTAAGTAAGGATTATGATTTTTTTGTTAAGTGGGTATGCTTAAGCAAAAGAGGGACAACCACACTCAAAGTCCTAGATCGAGAAGCCTCCAGAAAACTTGAAGTTTCTCTTCATCATTCTTTTAAGGACTCGAGCCACCTCCATTTCTTCACTCCCTCCTTGAAATGAAGTTTCCCTTTTTGCTCAAAGGCTCTCTCCTTCACAGCCTCTCTAAAGAGACACAGAAAGGGACAACTCTTAGATTGAAATTGGGTTACAGTGGACACCAAATCTCACCCATCCACTCTTCAGGGCTCCCAAACTACACACATGGATCAGGAAGTTCGTACAGTTCAAGAGATGAAAATGTCTAATAGGAGTTTGGATTTGAGGTGGAAACCTTCTTCAGCTCTTTGAGAGCAAGCATGAGCGAACATTCCAAGACAGTTGTCAAGAATTCCTGACTTAAGTCTGCAAGAATTGAAATACCTCCCTCCCGTGAGTATTTGCCTCCTTGTTGACAGTTTCACTCAGACCCTCTCCTTCCTTCTCACTTCCAGGTACAGAAAGAAGACCTGGAGGGAAGGGGAGACACTGCATCAAGAGACCAGAAATGGGGCTTCGGAGTGGAGAGGCAGAAACGGGAGCAGGGAGGCTAGAGCTAACAGGCCAGTGGGGACCTGGGGACAAAGGAGCCAGCTCTGAAGTCGCTAGTATGCGCCAGTGATAGTACACCCCCACGGGTCTGAGCTCTGCGCTCTGACCAAAGGAGTTACCGTGTGATGATTGCTCCTCAACTGGGTGCAGAGCCTCTGTGCGTTTCCATTGATGAGGGGGAAAATGTAAAACAAAAAAAAACATTCCCTGTCCCTTCCTAGCCCTTATATCAATCCCTCTATCAATGCGTGTGTGACAGCTACTTCTGTGGACACACATACCACTGTGAAGTCTTAAATTTTTTTTCCCGGCCCCCCAGTCTCCTGGTGAACTTGGTCTTTGAAGATTTATATAAAAGCTTTGCCAAATGGCAAGATTTTCCAGAGGCTACGTGACCGTAAAACAGGGACCTTCTGCACTCCAACAGTCTGATCTGAAAGACAACACTCGATGATCCTCGTGTACTCACCCACTCAACCCACACCCAATCCTGTGCTACCCTATCAAGGCATTGGAATATTTATTCATCTTTTTTTAAATTTCATTTCTTTTCAGCATAACAGAATTCATAGTTTTATACCACACCCAGTGCTCCATGCAATGCGTGCCCTCCATAATACCCATCACCTGGCTCCCCCAACCTCCCACCCCCTGCCCCTTCAAAACCCTCAGGTTGTTTTTCAGAGTCCATAGTCTCTCATGGTTCATCTCCCCTCCCCCCCAATTTCCCTCAACTCCCTTCTCCTCTCCATCTCCCCATGTCCTCCGTGTTATTTATTATGCTCCGCAAATAAGTGAAACCATATGATAATTGACTCTCTCTGCTTGACTTATTTCACTCAGCATAATCTCTTCCAGACCCGTCCATGTTGCTACAAAAGTTGGGTATTCATCCTTTCTGATGGAGGCATAATACTCCATAGTGTATATGGACCACATCTTCCTTATCAATTTGTCCGTTGACTTATTCATCTTTTGACCTCAGTTCCTCAATTGGCAAAAACCCTGTTTGGCAGCGGTGGGATTCGAACCCACGCCCCCGAAGAGACTGGAGCCTTAATCCAGCGCCTTAGACCGCTCGGCCACGCTACCGCATGGGGACAGCTTGTCTGCCTTTTTTCTCTGATAGTAACTTTCTTTACATCTCAGCTCTATCCCATAGATTTGTGTTCTAAAGTCCTAACCTTAAGCGCAAGTGGAGGGGGGGTTGGGAGAATAGCGGGGCTCATCGCGAAAGCTTACTTCCCTTGTAGGCTCTGGATTGTTCATCTCCCACCCAGGGCTAACAAGAGGAATATTTCACTGAGTGAATGAAATTTGAAACACAATAGAAAACTGTGGGCCTTTTGCGGGTGCCGACTATGTTTTATTTTTGTTGGCTTCCTCTCCCTCTTGCTGCAGATTTCTTAGGAAGATAAAGGAAGAGTCAAGCTAATTAAGGCCATAAAATCCTACCTTCCAGGGAGCGTGACTTATCAAATGGAGATTTAGGGCATTTGCAAATGCTTGAACACTAATTAGAGCTGGAGTCTGACCAACAAACTAAAGATGCCAGTGGAACGCTACAGTCCTTCCTTTTACCAGATGAGATATCAAACAATTCACACTGGTGGCTCTGCTAAATTATTTCTTCCGAGAACACAAAGCCCGTATATGGTTTTACACTCTACTCCTAAAATACTGAGAGATGTCTCCTTTCAGCTCTCAGAGAGAAAGGGTAGATGCTCATTCCTTTAGAATTTGACTGTTTTAGGACTTTAGGGGTCTCCCGGATCGCCATGTGGGCATTTCAGCGTTGCGGTACCCACCCTCTGAGACCGCTCTTGCTGCTCCAGAACTTGTGCGGGAAAATGTCTAGGTGAGCAGAGACAGCAGCACTTAAGTTCCCTGCGGACAAATTCTGTCTGTCTCAACGCACCCCTCACAGCCATGCCCGGGCCCCTGGAAGGAGGATCCTCTCGATGCCTTCCTCCAAGCCCAGTGACACCATGTGCTCACTTTCCCCCGAAGTTTTAGTGAGAAGTGACAGGAGAAAGTCCCACAGCTGCACAGACGCCGGAATGGGGCTTCCAATCCCTGCAGCTACCCTCTCCCATCTGGCAGATTTCACAATCACAGAATATTCTGCCCCTGTTTATAAGTCGCCTTCATTTCATAGCTGATGCCATTTTTCAAAAGCACTCAGGTTTGGTCCGATTTTTGACCCTGCACATCACGTCCAAAAGAATCACTATTGTCCCTGGAGCAGTAGTTCTTAACTCGATTCATGAGAAGCACGTGTGGAATTCTTAAAATTTCTCACACGGAGGCCGCACTCTAGACCGATGACACCCTGATCTCTAGCGGTGGGATCCAAGCCTCAGTGTTTTATAGTTTCCCAAGTGCAGACAATAGAGAAAACCAGTGCCTGAGGAGATTTCAACAAGCCTTTGTATTCCTTTTGAGGGCAGCTCACTTGTCCTGCAGGTCCCGTCAGAGAGACTGAAGACAGCGACTGTTTTCTCTGGACACCTGTGACACAGCCAAGAAAGGTCCTCGAGGGGATCAATGCCTGGGTGGCAGTTGCCAAATGCTGCTTGGCCACCATTACCAGACCAAAAGCCACACAGCACGTGGGTTGCAAAGGACCGCAGATTACAATGAGAAGCCACATATAGAAAGGACTCTTCACGAGTCCCTCTGCTTGTCTCTCAGTCTGGTGTTTTTATGCATATCCAGATGAACTAAATCGTCTCACTCCCTTATCTCCTCCTGCACACCTGAGATGAGCTCTAGATTGAACGCCTTAGTTCTAGGAGCAAATACATCCCTGAATGACAGTGGAGAATGGGCTTTCCAGTACACGATAGCGTGGATCTTAAATGGTTCATTAAATCCTCGGACTTCCTTATCAATTTGTCCGTTGATCCTCGTGTACTCACCCACTATCAGTATATTCTAAAGTATTGACTTTTCCGTGGCCTTTTACACAGTTTATAGTAGAGGTGGGACAGAGAAACCCCTCCCAAAGCTTCAGCCCAGGAATCTGGGAGACTGTCGGAGACCCGGAGCCTTGGGGGAGATTCTGGAGCCACTCTCAGAGCGATCTGCACCAACACTTTAGAGATTTTCCAGGTTAGGAGAGACTAAAGGTTATTGTGCGGGATAAATCCGGGGTGGAAGGGGAAGGGGCGTTGTAGCTGCGGCTGCCTCCAAACTCAGACGTGCAGGCTTCATCTTTGCAGATTCTGTTCCTGTCTCTTGGGGGGGTGGGGCTGGTGGAGCCCCGGGCTTTGTATCCTAGTGTGATGGCCTGGGGAGGGTGAGTTGTAATTACTTGAGCCTGGGGGCAAGTATCTGTTACTTCCTTCTGCCGGTTTTGTTGATTGCGGATCAACAAAATGAAGGTCTCTCTTAGAATAATACAATAAGAAACTGTAACTCTGGAGTTAAGGCACCTGGCAGGGGCTAAAATGTGAAATCCAGTCCCCTCCCACCTAGTTGAACAGCTTTAGCAAGTTGGATCCACAATATATAAAATAACAATATATCTAAATCCAGTGGTATTTATCCCAGAAGAGTGAAATTGGCTTAATACTCAAAATCAATGTGATTTATTATTTCAACAGACTAAAAAGAAAAATCATATGATCTTACTTAAAAACAGCAGACAAAACATTTGACAAAGTCCACTTTCATTCCTGACACAAACTCTCAGCAAATTAGGAAAAGAAGGAAACTTTCTCAACCTGATAAAGGGACGCTATGAAGAACTTCACACTTAATGATAGAAAATGTAATGTTTTCCCTGTAAGACTGGGAGCAAAATGTAGGCATTTGCTTTCATCACTTTTGTTCAACATTGTTCTGGGGATTCTTGCTCAATCAATAATGGAAAAAAAATTGAAATAGAAGGCATCCAGGTTTAAACAAACAAGTATTTTTTTATTCCAAGAAAATGTGAAAGGCTATGTGAAAATCCTATAGAATCTACAGAAAGCTATAAGTGAATTTAGCAAAGTTGTTGGATACAAGGTAAATATTAAAATTAATTGCATAAACTACCATTTATGCTATATCTACATTTGTATAATTATACCTAGCAATGAACAATCAGAAATTGAAAATTCAAAAAGCAATTCAATTTACAACAGAATAATTAAATATGAAATACTTGGGGATAAAATATGTCCAAGATTTGTACACACACACAAATCCCGAGATGGATGAAAGAAAACCTAAATACAAGGAAAATAATTTCACATTTGTAAATGAGAAGACTCAGTATTGTTAAGATATAAATTATCCCTAAATTGATTTAGGGGATTCAGTGTAACCCTAATCAAAATAACAGCAAAATTTGGTTATTATTTATTTTTTAAGACAAGTTTTTTTTTTAAATTTTAAAGAATACTTATTTTAGTAATCTCTACATCCAGTGTGGGGCTTGAACCCACAACCCCAATATCAAGAGTCACTTGCCTTCCAACCGAGCCAGCCAGGCACCCTTGGTTTTAGTTTGTTTTTAGAAATTGACCAGCTGATTCCAAAAATTCACATGGAAATTCAAAGACATAGCATGCCAAAAACAAGTTTAAAAAGAACAATAAATTTGGAGCAAAGTCACTCTGTCTGGCATCAAGATTAAAAGATACTATAATCAAGACTATAGTATTGGCATTAAAATATGAAAAATAGATATATGGAACAGGAGTACAGAGATAGAACCACAAATAATATTATCAACTGATGGTTGACAAAGTTTCAGAGGCAATTCAGTCGAGAAAGGTCACTGTTTCAAATTTATTTTTTTATTAAGTTTTTAAAATTTTAATTCCAGCATGGTTAACATACAGCATTATATTAGTTTCAGGTGTACAATATAGTGATTTAACAATTCTATACATTACCGAGTGCTCATGATAAATGTACTGTTTAGAAAGGTAGTCTTTTCAACAAATGTTAAAAAAGCAATTTTGATCCTTACTTCACATAAAAAAAAGAACTCAAAATGGATCATAAATCTAAACCACACAATATTTGGAATGAAATCTTTGTCACCTTGCATCGGGGAAAGATTTTTTTTTTTAATGCAACACCACAAGCATGATCCGTAAAAGAAAAACATGATTAATTGTATTTCAACAAAATTAGAAAACGTTGCCCTTCAAAAGTCACCGTTGAGGCGCTGAGAAGACCAGCCACACAGTGGGACAAGACAGTTGCACCCTCAGTGTCGAAGGATGATTTTGCCTCCAATGTCCAAGGGGACATTGATAATGTCTGGAAACATTTTCAGTTGTCATAACTGGGACAATACTACTGCTACTAAACATCCTACAATACACATGACCCCCATGCCCCGCAGTAAAGATTTATCCAGTCTAAAATGCCATAATTGTTGAGGTTGACTAGAGTAAGAAGCCACATGGAAAATCTTAACTCTTGCCTCCTTTAGGGCACAGGCCGGTCAGGTTTCATCACCATTTACTAGAATGAGCCCATAACTCCTTCTTGAAGTCTTGAGGAGGGGACAGTGCCTGAACACAAATCTGTAAGCAATATGTATTCAAATCTGTATACATGTATCCAAATCATGCCCAATTCACCCTCTGGGTACCAAAGGCTGTACACACATACATGGGGCAGGAAAGGCATTGCCCTCAAAGGACAGAAAGTGAGAATGTTTCTTAAAGAGCTATAATTCTGACTTCAAACCCATCCTAGGATTCTTTTGGGGCTAGGTGGGAGTCCGGGTGTCTTTCCTTGCCTGGCTAAGACTGGTTATTGAATCACTTCCCTGACCTGGTGAGCAACTGCCTCCTTTAATGATTATCTTCCTGCCTAACACACATCTTTGCTGTCCTTATGGTGGGCTTGGAGAGAGAGGCAGAAAGTGGGGGAAGCAGGGAAAGGGGTGATGTAGTAGCAGTGTGGACACCAGAGGCAAGTGGAAAGGGAAATAGGAAGGAACACCCTATAGGTAATCCATTAGGAGTCTGGGAGGAAGCACCAGGGGCCACAGGGACACTTTGGGTACTCGGTTCGACTGTCTGAATTTGTTTCTTCAGTTCTGAGTAGGATTGCCGAATTTTTTCGAGTTAACTCTTAAGAGCAAACAATGAGACAAAGGCTCACTTCACTCCCTGATCCCCTCTATGCCCCACCTTAACTTTTACTGAGGTTTCAAGGTCATGTCAAGATTCCAAAACCATCTCCACTCTCTAGAGTGCCCCAGGTTAAATGCCATCTCTTTGGCAAGCAACATCTATTCTCTCCCTCAAACAGAAGGGAGGTCGAGCTTCCGGAGGAGTGTGTCTTCTGGAAATCCGCTTGACTTACCGGCTCCACGCCGGTAAACGGAGTCATTCATTCACTAGTCTCATTCCGTCAGTCTAGAGCCGAGTGTTCAGAAAATTCAGATACTGCGTTTTGAGATTTGGCCAAATCCCGCAGGAATCTACACTTTTATTTAAGGTGAAGATGAAGGCTATGACTACTTAAAATTAGAAACAAAACCCTGGCAGCGGTGGGATTCGAACCCACGCCCCCGGAGAGACTGGAGCCTAAATCCAGCGCCTTAGACCGCTCGGCCACGCTACCAAACCTACAGGAAGATCTTGCCTACACTTCCTAGATGTATCTTTCTGCTGGTTTTTCAGCGCTGTCTTCTGAACCCCCCAACCTGAGACCAAGAGTGTAGATATTGCCACAGGACCCTATGGAAGAAATTCTTCCCTTCCTCCTCCGCTCCACTGGGCCCAACCTGGATCCGCCCAACCGGAACAGCTCTTCTCACTCCAGACACTGAAGGGAAAGATCTTTGAAACGATCCGCTCCGGAAGCGAAGCTCTCGGGATCCAGAACGTAAGCGCCCTCCGAAGTCAGGGGTCGCGTCAGCTTCCTCCTGGCGCCCAGTAAGCGCTCAGCAAGTATTTATTCCACGGTGGAATGAATTCCTTTTGTCTCCAGATAGCGTTGGGGTGGGGGTAGGGGGGAAAAAGGTCGCGCTGGGCTTGTAAAGAAAACCAAAGCTGAAGTCAGCGCTGAATTTTGAGTTTGATACTTTTCAGTTCCGAAGCCAGAAAAGAAGTCTTGGCCCTCCAGGAAGCGTGGGACGTGAGTTAAAAGGATCAAGAAAAAAGCTTGACTGCTGGTTCCTTTTTGCTCTTTGAGACCCAACCTCAGAGAGGCGGTGCCAGTCTGTGCCCGCTCCCTAGTGTTGGCGGAGCAGAGTCTGCAGAGGCGTCCTCCCCCGATTCCGCTTGGTGGAAGAGGAGAAGCCTGTCTCAGGGTGGATGGACTCCTGCGGCCGGGAAGCCTTCAGTACCTTTCTTTAGAACCTATAAGGCTTCCTCCCAGAGAGGTTCCCTTTCTCCTGCGCAGTTGCAGCCACTTGGCGGCTGTTACTACTGGCGACTGGGAAAAGAGATGGCAGAAGCCCTCACCTGGGGACAGAGCCCAGACACTGAGCCCACACTGGTGCTCCTAGCACTCAGGACTCCTGAGAACTCAGCGTGCTCCCGCTGCTCATCCTCGCCAGAAGCCCAAGCCTGCCGGCCCCGGGTGAGGAGCACGAGAGCAAGGCCAGACGGAGGAGAAAACCAGATTCTCACCTCTTCTCCTCTTGATACAGAGAATAGTAGTCACACCTCAGTTCTCCATATCTGAGCGTTTCTTAGGGTCCACCAAACTTGGATTTCCATGCACCTTATATGAAAAGAATTCTTGCTCTTTTTGATTGCAACCAAGTGGAAATTACAGAATGCCAATATGCTGATGTGTCTCTTTTGCTAGCATGTGACAGTAACAGAAAATTTAATTCACAATTACTACCTAGACTTCAGAGAAAAACAGGGCCTTTTGAGATCCTGCTCAGTATTCAGAGAAAACTACCAAATTATAAATACAGTTTTCTACTTCTCCTTAGTTCTGTCAACTTATGCTTCTTATATATCTTATTCTTTAAAAAAAAGATTTTATTTATTTGTCAGAGACAGAGAGAGCACAAAGAGGGGGAGCGGGAGACAGAGGGAGAGGGCAAAGCAGGCTTCTCGCCGAGCAAGGAATCCTGTGCACAGCTCCATCCCAGGGCCCTGGGATCTTGACTCAAGCTTTCCCAGAGCCTAAGGCAGATACCTAACAGACTGAGCCACCCAGGCATCCCTTATATATATCTTATTCTTACAGTGCTTCTTCTATTTGCCTTTTCTATTATTTTTTTTAAAGATTTTATTTATTTATTTGATAGAGAGATCACAAGTAGGCAGAGAGGCAGGCAGAGAGGCGGAAGCAGGCTTCCCACTGAGCAGAGAGCCCGATGTGGGGCTCGATCCCAGGACCCTGAGATCATGACCTGAGCGGAAGGCAGAGGCTCAACCCACTGAGCCACCCAGGCGCCCCTTCTATTATGTTTTTATCTTATAAAACCTGTATCTTTTTATCTTTACATCTTACAACAAGCAGTGTTATTACTCAGGAATATTGTGGGGTTTTAAAAGAGAATTTATTTGTTAGGACAGTTTCAGGTTCATAGCAAAATTGAATAGAAAGTGCAAAGAATTCCCATACACCTCCTGCTCCCACATATGCACAGCTTTCTCTGCTATTAACATCCCATACCAGAGTGGTATATTTGTTACAATCGATGAACCAACACTGACACATCATTCTTACACAAAACCGTAGTTTACATTAGGGACTCTTGTGGTTTCATGTGAATTTTAGGATTGTTTGTTTCTATCTCTGTAAAGAATGACATTGGGATTTTGATAGGGATTGCCTTGAATCTGTAGATCACTTTGGGTAGTTTGGACCCCAAACTATGGGTCCAATAAAAACTGTTAAACAGTTTTAATTCTTCCAATCCATGGACACCAGAAATCTATTTATCTGTGTCTTCTTTAGTTTCTTTCATTAATGTTTTATAATTTTCAGTGTATAAGTCTTTTACATCTTTACTTAAGTACATGTATACATATGTCTATATATAACTATTTTCCTGTAACTTAAGAATTGATTCTCTTTTATCACAAAGAGTACTTCTATTTTGTCTCTCCTCATGACAGCATATCAAGTATTAGAGTGTGGTGATGATGTCCCTCAAGTTTTCTCTTTTGCATATCTAAGATCTTCAGTTCCATTAAACATTCTTCCTCTAACGTGCTAGCCAGCCAGCCAGCCTCTCAGTCCTCTGCATTCCTGGTGGTTCACCTGGGCATATGCCTGAGAATAGTACTTACAAAATCATCCTGATAAAACAGGTGGACAGTTGTGAGCTGTGTAAGGAGGAAGAAATCAAAGTCAAAAGGATGATAGTGGAAGGTCTGAACAGAGGTAGCAGGAGAAAGCTTTTACAGAGACCAAAGTAATCTTCAGGTGACATTTAAAGGGGCTATGGAAAGCAGAATAAGTCAGCAAGAAATCCTGGTTACCAGGCAAGGGTTTGTAGGGTAGGGTTTGACTTTTCAATTCTTAAAACATTTCTTTTAGAAGACAAGCAATCAACTTTTGTAGAGCCAGCTGAAACCTTTCCCCAGCCTGTTCATGGAGCCAGTGGCTCAAGGACAGCTGTACAATAAGCACTATTGTCCCCTTCCTCTTGCTGAGCTATCTAGAGATCTATCCCACATTTCCCTACTCTGTGTTTAGGATGCTGCAAGGTTTGAATCTCTTAATAGATGGAAAAGAACAATCCTACAAGTTTGTTGAGTCCAAAATGGGGGTTAGGGTCACTGATGAAATGCAGAAATGAAGTCTTGGGGAGTCACTATTGTTTTTCGTGTCACAAGGTTGGATCTTACAGGTTTGAACTTTGGCCCTCTGGTGCCCAAAGTGAGAATCCTTTCATGAGCCCAAGGCCTGAACAGCACATCTTTTGAAGGATATGCCTTTTCATTGCAACCCATACCAGGCAGTTTCTGGGAAGTCTTGTGATGTTCTTTACATACTTGTATTACTCTGATCCTCTTATTACCCAGTCTTAGTTTCCTCATGCTCTGTTAAAAACGTGAAATCTCTTGCTCCAATCCTGCAGTTAAGCTCACCCTATTTGGGATTGAAGGGCATTCCATCTTGGCCTTAGAAAAGCAGAGTCTTACAGAAGCTGTGAGTCCAAGAAACCTCCTTTTAGCATCCCGGTAGCCTATCCTACTTGCCAAGACCTGAGAGCATCCAGATGTGGCTCAGACCACACCCCAGTGCTGCTCAGTCTAAAGAAAAGCCAAGAGATGGGTGGCATTCGTCATCCACTTGGCAGGACAGAGTGAGACTTTTCTTAGTGGAAAGTGTGTTTCCTTGGGAATCTGAAACCATGTGCTGGCTGGGGAAAGGAGGTCGGACATTTTCTGGAGGAAAACCAGCCCTACAGGGGCTGAATGCACATGTCATGTCAAACTGATTCTACCTATTTTATATCTGAGGGTATTGCCTTAGAGATTCTCACTCTCAATAGGTAACCACAGATTTATGTTTAGGTAATTCCTCCCCTTTTCTGTGGAGATACTCTGTGTGCTGGTATCTGGCACACCATTTAGTGACAACATACACAGGAGACGTGGAACCTGAATTCAGACTGGTTTCCTAGAGTTTACACTTAAACTGGATGAGACCTGGAAGGTCCTTGGAGTTTTTTAGTTCTTGTTTACCAAGAACTTCAGGAACTGGGGCACCTGGGTGGCTCAGTGGGTTAGGCCTCTACTCTAGTCATGATCCCAGGGTCTTGGGATCAAGCCCTGCATCTGGCTCCCTGCTGAGCAGAGAGCCTGCTTCTCTGTCTCTCTCTGCCTGCCTCTCTGCCTAGTTGTGATCTCTGTCAAGTAAATAAATAAAATCTTAAAAAAAAAAAAGAACTTCAGGAACTGGAAACTAAAAGATTCCTGGTATTCCAGATTTCTGTGGGTTGAAATCTCCTTTTTTCTTTTCTCTATTCATGCCTCTGCATTTGTTTTCTCTCCATTTCTAATACTTATTAATGCCCTGATATGTGCTGATCACTTTGTTAGGTATTTGGAGACTAAAAAGTATGAATCATACAACCTTCCCCTCAAGGAGATGAGGAATAAGCTGAGGACACAACACTAATACATATGATTCTTAAAACAAAATAAACTTAGTAGTCTATAGCTTGGTGCACTAGAATCTCCTTCCCTTTTTCTTTGCCTTCTCATTTGTTCTTTCTTTGTGTCTTTTGTAGCATTTTCAAAAAGTTGGACATAGGTGGGGTGTCTGGCTGGCTAGGTTGGTGGGACATGTGACTCTTGATCTCAGGGTTGGGAGTTCAAGCCCCGCACTGGGTGTAGAGATTACTTAAAAATAAAATCTTTAAAAAAATGGGCATAGGAATAGATAGGAAACCACAATTTAGAAGTAACTCTGGAAAATTGAAAAATAAAATTAAAATGTGTGCTATCTTTTGACACTCATATAAGATGAAGAAATATGGGAAGGAGAACAGAACAATTTGACAATTTCATAAACAATTGAATATATGTTGAAGGGGTAATGTCAGTCTGGATGCTTACTTCTAGGTGCCATGGGTCACCTCCATTGTATCTGTCCTGTTCGGTATCTTAAGAGTGGAAGTGAAGAGGAAGGAATGGCAAGGATGATAAAATGTATCATGGGTTTCAGAGGAAAGAAGAGTTGAAATCTGGTCCATAAACAGTAAAGGCATTGTGAATTATAAGAACATCAAGATGGTTTTCCAGATAAGTAGTGTTTGACAGGTATGGTGAAATAAGAAATCATTCCAGTTGATGAAGCAAATGATCACAACCAAAAAAGGTGTGAGTTCTATTTGGGGAATTATAAATGGATCAAGTTGACTAGAACAAAGATCTGTTGGCAGTATACAGCTGTCATTTGGTAAATGTTGATCTAAATATTAGAAGATAAAAGCAGTAAGGTAGAGAGGCACATACTGAGAGTACATTAGTGTAGTTAAGAGTCTTTAAGTTGAAAACAATTTTTGCTAAAATAAAAAAGGGGGATTTCTGTGATCATCCAGGAAAATCTCATAGATTCCAAGAGTGGAAAACGCTAAGAGCTCTGGAATGGGCCATAGCTAGTAGGGACTTAGAAGGTGTCCAGGCTCCCTTTCTTGCTATCACCTCTCCTTGTGCTTTGGCATGCTCTTTTCTATGGTGATGTTTTCTCTGCTTCTCAGTTCATCTGGTGGAGTATGCTTGATGTTACAGTCCTACAACTCCAATTTCCTTTCTAGTAATTGTGGGCTAATTAATTTGGACCAAACTCCTTGAAGAAAAATGAAAAAATATTGGATAAGATTTTACCATATCTCCTTAAAAGCATCAAAGTACTAAAATGGTAGCAAGCAACTACTAGGCCAGAATCCAAGCAAAAGATGGAATCTGATAGGTAAGGGAAGCACTGACCTTTGTAGCTCTGAAGACATTTGCTAATTACTGCAAAACTGAGCTATAGTTTTGGCAGACTCTGTATAGGAGAAATAAGAGGGACAGATGTCAAGACCCAGCACCTATCCAAAGTGGAAAAGCAAATAAGATGCTCTCTCCAAATATTACATTTAATATTAGTTAACATTAATATTAAAAAGGCATTCCCATAAGGCAAGGATGAACAAGTAGTAAACCTACCTCTATTCTCCCACTTCCAATAAATGTTATGGAGCTCAGCAGAAGTCAGCTGAGCTTAGCAAGGAAAACTGGAAAGAATGAGCTTTCAACTTCTCCTGAGAAGCTGTGAGCATGGGTCTCCATTCTCCCTGATTTGCAGCTTGGGTTTAACTTCATCTTGAAGGCTCAGGAAATTTCCAGCCAATAACTATTTTTAGGATCCTTTTGGGTTGGTAGTGCTCCATCTGCCTGGGAGCAACAAAAGATTTTATATTTATATTTATTTTTATATTTATAATACTTTTTTTTTTCAGGAAGTCACCTTCATCTTGGTCTCAAAAATTCACTGCATATAATTTTGCCAAGACATTGAACAATGCATATTCAAAGATGACTAATTACACAAGGAAACACAGCGACATGAGTAAGAATCAACTAAAACAATAGATAGAATAATATTGGGATTATCAGTTATACATATTAAAATGAAAATCATTAATGTGTTTAAAGAAATAGAAGACAAGGTGCAGATGTTTATCTGCAAGGAAGAGGAAATTCAACAATTTGACTCACCTGCTGGTAGGATTGTAAACTAGTACAGTTGCTATAGCAAACCGTATGGAGGATCCTCAAAACAAAAACAAAACAAACAACAGAACCAGAAATACCATATGATCCAGCAATTCCACTTCTGGGAATATAGCCAAAGGAAACAAAAACACTAACTTAAAAAAGACACCTGCATCTGCATGTTCATGGCAGCATTATTTACAATAGCCAAGATATGAAAACAAACTAAGTGTCCACTGATGAATGAATGGATAAAGAAGTTGTGGTATATAACTCTGGAATATACATATATATACATGGAACATACATATATATATGTATATAAAATGGGATATATATGTATGTATATATACATATATATATGTATATATAAAATGGGATATTATCTAGCCATAAAAATGAGGAAATCTTGCCATTTGGGACAACATGGATGGAACTTGAAGGCGTTATGCTAAGTGCAATAAGTCAGACAGAGAAAGACAAATACTGTATGATCTCATGTATATGTGGAATCTAAAAACAAAAACAAAAACAAACCAAAATCATAGAAGAATTTGTGGTTAACAGGCAGGGTTTGGGAAAGGGTTTAGGAGAGAGATTGTCAATAGGTACAAACTACTTGTTACAAGATAAATAAGAACTTAAGTACAAAGATGTAATGGACAGCATGATGACTACAGTTAATACTGCTGCATGATATACATGGGAATTTTTCAAAGGTTAAATCCTAAGAGTTCTCATCACAAGGAAAAACTTTTTTCCTTCTTTCTTTTTTTATTATATCTATATGAGATAATGGATGCTAACTATAGCAGCAATCATTTCACAATATATGGAAGTCAACTGTTAGGCAGTATACCTTATTTTTAAAAAAATATTTTATTTATTCATTTAACAAAGAGCGAGAGAGCGCTAGCGCACAAGCAGGGGAAGCGGCAGGCAGAGGAAGAAGCAGGCTCCCCGCTGAGCAGGGAGCCTATGTGGGGCCGGATCCCAAGACTCTGGGATCAGGACCTGAGCAGAAGACAGATGCTTAACCAACTGAGCCACCCAGGTGCCCCTAGGCTGTACGCCTTAAACTTATACAGTGATGTATGTCAATTATGTCTCAATAAAACTGGAAAAAAATGTTGGCTTCATAGTTTTGAAAAAGAATCAGAACCTCTAGAATTGAAAATTACAGTTTATAATTAATTGACTCAGTAGGTGGATTTAACAGCTGATTAAACACAGCTGTAGCAAGCATTAGTGGATTAAGAATATGTTATTCAGAATGCAGCATGGAGAGAAAAAGAAAATATGGACGAGAAGGTAAAAGAAATGAAGGACAAGGTATGAAGGTGTAATTCCAATTTCATAAATGGAGAATGAAATAGAGCAAAACAATATTTGAAAAGCTGACCAAGAAATTTCCAGACCTGAAGAAAGATAATGATCTACAGACTTAAGAAATCCCATACCTCACCACTGAAAAAATATGGGATTTCCCTATGGTATCATTCACTCCTGCTTTGTACTACATCTAAATTGAAATCTTATCCTGGATGAATCTAACTGGTGGAACCTAGATCACATGCCCACTCCCAGCTGCCAGCTGGGAAAGCAATTTTTTCTAGGGCAGACTTACTAATAATATGTGAAATTATCAGATGTAAGTACAAAGTTAAAAAAATACTGAACATCCGCTCGTAGGACAAATGCCTGCAACAGATCTATTCAACTCATGTTCAGGCCTCACCAGTTTTCTTTTTGTACTTTCTTCCTTCAAGAGCCCATAACTCTTTGAGCCTATAACTCAAACGATACCTTACGTAATTTGATCTAAACATGACCTATTGATCTATGGACTTCTAGACACAAGAGTATTCTAGCAATTGTACAATTTCCCTAAACTCCCCCAATCTCACTTCAAATTCATCCTACCTAAATCCTTGCACACCATCCTCTGCCCTTTCTAGGTACCCTTCTCTTTAAACTTTTTTTTTTTCTGAAATATCATCTTGCTTTTTCAAAGTATAATAATTGAGAGTCCTGCCTCTTTCATCTTTATTATCTCTTAGTTTTCATTCATATCTAACTTCAGCTGAATCTGTCTTCCTTCTATCTCCCTCATTCTTTCCTTCCTTTCCAGTTCCATAACTGTCAATCTCTTACGGTTTTATGTTTGAGCGCCTGCACCATGGCCAGTCTCTGATGTATCTCTGACTCTGGTTTTTCTTCCCTTCACTTCATTCTGCATATCCATGCCTGGTGAGTTTCCATTTTCAATTTTTTTTTTTTTTAGTTTAAATTCAATTAGCTGACATATAGTACAACATTAGTTTCTGACATAGTGTTCAGTGTCCATTTTCGATTTTTTAAAGGGTGTAACTTCATTCCACAAATCTCTCAGTCTCCTACTAACCTGACTTCTTCCGTTTCCCTTACTTCCAGGAGGGCAGATATCTGCCTCAGGCAGTGTACTGCCTTGGTTCCTTAAAAGCCTCGGTTTTTCTTTCAGACTTTGCTCATACATTTTCTCCTATCAGAGGTCACTCCTTTCCCAAACTGCGTCTTAACCTCTCAAGTGCAGCTCAAATCCCACTCCCACCTGAAGATTTGAAGAGTGATGGCTCACTCTGCAAATCTGCGAAACTTGGCACGGTCCACCACCCGCTCACAGCTGGCACAGTTACTTTTCACTATTCTCTTTCATAAAAACTAAATTTCTCTTACTCCACAAGACTGTGACAGGGACTTCAAGTTAAAGACAGTATCTGATGCCTTGTTCCTAGTGCACCGCCCAGCACAGAATTGGGAGTTCCGTGTTTGTTGCATGAAGGAATGAATTAAATAACGAATCAACAAATGCTTGCTCTGGCGCAGAGGCTCGAGCTGTAAGTAAGGTCCATACACAGAAGGAACTTGAAGAAGGAGGTTGAAAGTTGGTGGCTATCCTGAGTCAAGGAGAAAATCAGGCCGAGAGACCTGTGGTCGTCAACTTTCTCTACTTCGCGTTTCCTCTCTTTATTTTTCGACTGCGGACAGGGAGCGAGGGGAGGTCTGAGGTGGACTCCGGGTTGTAATGTGTTGGTTTAGGCGGATTTCTCCGATCTTTAAAATAGTGGTGTCTGTTATCACCGGCCCTCATATTGCGTTATCCGTAGCAAGGGCGTGCAGACCAAATTCCAAGAGTAAATAGATTGAAACAAAATTCGGATTTTGTCTACTTCCTACATTTAATCCCCCTAACAAAGGCCCAGCATAAAAAACTTTCCTTTTCAAAGAAAGAAGCAAAGCGATCGTTCGTGAGGCCCTATAGCTCAGGGGTTAGAGCACTGGTCTTGTAAACCAGGGGTCGCGAGTTCAAATCTCGCTGGGGCCTTCACCCTTATTTCTTACTCTTTTAAATAAAACCTCCCGCCCTCCCCTCCGGTAATTTTAACCCTTGCGGAAATTCGGTTCGTGTGTCTTCTCGCCACAGTCCCACTAATCGAATAAACCAAGCTGAACAGATCCGTTTCCTCTTACGCGCTACTGCGCAAGTGCGGGTCTGCAGCCTGGAATGTGGCGGAGTCCATTAGAAGCTTCGGGAAGCTCTCCCTGCGTCCACGGACGCCCGGGCTGTACTGACCCGCCGCGAGAGCCCTTCCGGAGGACCGCCGGAGCCCGAGAAGGGCTGAGGGCGGAGGGGGGGGGGACGGCGGTGGGGAGGAGGACGGCGGTGGGGGGGCGGGGAGGGTAGACCATGGGAGTCGGGCCTAGTGCCCCGCTCTGCACAGGCTTGGAGCCCTGAACAAGCTCCCCTCCCGAAAAGGAGGAGGCGTTCGGGAGAGAGGAGGCTGTCCCGCAAGGTTTCCTGTGACCGCGAGTTTCCCAACACTTCACTACCCCAGCGGGAAAACGAAGGCCAAGACTTGGGTCACTAAGTTTGTTATTGGCTCAGAGGAATTGCGGCGTCCTCTTTGAAACACCTTAAGATATCTTCTCCAGAAGTCCTTTCTCGCGGAAACACTGGGCTTACCCATATGTGCTATACTCCACATCCTCTCCCTCCGCGAGTCCGTGGACTCGGAAGAGTTGCACTTCGCCTGTGCAGACGCGCTTGGATTCCGAGGCGAGCACAGGAAGTGAGGAAAAGCGGGGCTCCGAGTCAGACCCGGCAGGCTCGAGCCAGACCCGGGAGGCCCGCCCTCTCCGCCTGGCGCCGAGCTGCGCGGGCGGAGCTGCGTGTCCCACCGCCGCACTCCCTAGTTCTTCCAGGCGGGTTGCCGGCTTCCACGCCACACACATCACGGCGGGAGGTCCCCCGCGCGCTCACTGCAGCCAACCGCCCCCGGGCGAGCAGAAGCCCCCAGTCCCGGGCGGCCTTGTGATGCACGGGGTCTGGGGGTGCCTGTGAGGAGCCCACGGGTTGGTTCTGCTTTGGAAGCCCCTCCGTGCGGTAGGGGAATCCGGCTCTAGAAGGGTTGTCCCCAGAACTGCGGGCGGGGGCTTTCTCGCAAGCTGGCTTTGTGACCCTGCGATGTCCACGCCTCCGTAGATTGTTTCTTCCGCGCCCCTATTTGTAGGTGTCCTGAATAGGTGACCCTAGAGAGGTGAAGCTCGTGCCCCCTTCGATAGCTCAGCTGGTAGAGCGGAGGACTGTAGCGCGCTTTCTGTGTGGTTATCCTTAGGTCGCTGGTTCGATTCCGGCTCGAAGGAGGAGCTGCACTTTTGGGGTTTGCAGTCGACTCCCCGTGGAGCCGTTGCTCTCTTGTTTCCTCGGGGGCATTTTGTCTTCTGGAATCGACTTCTCCAGACCCTATTCCTGTCCCCAAGAGAAAGTTTGAGCTCTCCAAGCATATGTGAACAAATGGATCCCGTTGGGCAGTTTCTTCGTGAGGTGGCTAGTCTGCGCCAACTCTGTCAGCCAGCTGGAAGAATTCTGAGTTAACCTCCCCTCACACGTTTCTTTTGGTTTCTAGTTGATCACTCGTTGACACAGAACATTATATATAAACGCTGTGTGCGCATGTCTGCGCCGTGCGGCCGGAGCGACTCCACTTTGCGGAAGAAACTGCCTGGACTGGGACCCCGGCCCGAGCGTCCGCCCCCTTCCATTCAGCCGTTCAGGGGGAGGTCCTTACAGGGCAGTTTTAGTTTATCTTTTTATACATATCTGTAGTTCTACAAAAAAGATTTGGGCCAGAGCAGGAAGGGGCAACAGGATCTGACGCGAGTTGGGCTGAGACGAATTCCAGACCGAGGAAACAAATGAAACAAAGGTGGGAGACGGAACCCTTGATTCTCCTTCAGGGCCTGGACCATCCGAACACACGCCAGACAGGCGCACCTCCCACCGACTCGGGCTCCTGGGATTTTGATGCCCACCATTTCCCGCCTAGGATGTTAGGCTCGCGCGACGTGGTAGCAGACTGACACGCTTCCCGTGCGTCCAGCCTGGGGCTCAGGACCCTCCAGGGTCGCAAGCGAGCTCCGCTCGGGTCCTCGGACTCCCGCCGCGCTCCCGCCGCGCTCGAGCTCGCGCCCAGAGCCGTCCGGCCGTGCTCGGTGGAGGTCTGGAAACTGACCCTCCTCATCCCATCCGGCCCCTGGAGGCGTCCAGGATGTGGATCGGGGAGAATAAGCGAGGCTAGGGCCGAGCCAGGCTTCAAAGGAGTGAGACTTCATGAAAATGGGAGAAAACGAAGCAAGGCCAAAAGTAAATGTCACAATTCGGGATGGAGCTCCGAAGTAGCCCGGCGGCCAACTGCAGACGAGAAAGTACTGTTCAGAGGAAATAAAGGCACTTCCATCGCCCTGGCTCGTTGGTCTAGGGGTATGATTCTCGCTTTGGGTGCGAGAGGTCCCGGGTTCAAATCCCGGACGAGCCCTAGCTTTTGCTTTTTCTCCTGCCCTCGAAACTATGCAAAAGTTCAGGTCTCTACAAACTTTCTCGCTTTCCGACTGTTCTGCATAAGAGGTGCGCTGAACCAACGCATGCCAGAGGGGGCTGACGAACTGTGCAGGGAGAAACCGCCTGGTCTCCTGGACTGTCCGCCAACTGACACCTCGGAGGGACCGCCTCGCTCCCGGGAGTAGGGGCTGGTGTCCCCAGGCCCGTTGTCCCCGGAGGTGCGTGGGGCTCGTGTCCGCAGGCCCTCTTCCTTCCCAGGCAGGGCCCGCCCGCCGCGCCCACTCCAGAGGCGGGTCTAGGGGGGAGGGGCCTCCCGGGAGAAAAAGGGCGCGGTCCCGTCTGCCCAGAGGCTCCGGCGCCGCCCTCCTCTCCCTGCTGCATCCCCCTTCGGTTCGTGTACACACAAGTATGCCGACCCCACCCAGGATCCAAAGCAAGATTTAAAAGGAAGTCTTTGCGTCTTCTACCAGCTCCCTATCATTATACAGGCAGGGGAAGAAGCCGTGAGAAAAACTTCTTTCCGCTGTCCTGCGCATTTCTGCAGCCCCGTTCCAGGCCGAGGTGGGTTCACATCCTGCTCTCTCTCCTGCTCCTCCTCAGTAGTTTTACCAAGAGCGTTTTGGCCCGAGGAGCCCCTTCTTAGCAGAGATAGTGTGGGACTCCTCGGGGAGGCGTTGAAAGAACCGGGTTGGAGCCGCTGAGGAGTGCGAAGGAAGGTCAAAAGTCTTGTTCTTTTATGAGTTAGCGACTCTACATTTCTACCCTGAGATTTACTTCTCGCAGCGGAGCAGAGATGGCTTCGGGAAAGTCTAGGCTCGGAAGAGGGCGCAGAATTGGCGAAAGGGGTGGAGGCCCCGGAAGGCCTGCACTTGCCCAAACCTAAGGATTCTTTACTTGGTACCCAGGTGGATCGCCAGATTTAGGCCTTGTCCAGTTTTTGCCAGCATAACTGCCTTTTGGGGCTTGCATTTTTGTTTTCTGGTGACTCACTTCTCTCTCCCCACCTGCAGCTAATGTTGCAAAATTCTGGGATGCACTGCCAACAGGCTCTTCTTTAAGCTTTCTTACTAAAGTGTTCAGATCCTCAATCTTTTTACTCTGAGACAGCGTGTCATATGGTAACACATGGGTAAAACAGGACATCTTTATTCAAGAAGGACAGTAAAAACAGTTTCAGCATCATTCTGGGGACTAGGGAAATCTCAAATGAGGCAAGACCCTCCCTCTGTGTCCCTAAGAACCTTATCATCAAGTCATAAATGTAATCACTAGAAACTCAAGGTGTTATTATCTGAACAGCACTGGCCACCTTCCCAGAAGCAGTCTCAGGTATTCAAAGAACTACTAACAACACAGTTACTAACTAGCTAGTGCAGAAGGATAATTTTGTTACACACGCTTTATTTTAAGCAACTCTTTTTACAGATAAAATATTATTGAAATCCATGGAATATTCAGTAGGTTTCCCTCAAACAGCAGGTTTCAGTGGCATCTTTAAAATTAGCTTTAATTTTCTAGAAATTGCTAGCGTGGACTATGAAACCTATGTGATGCATTGGAAAGCTTCTAGTCCCTGGAACACCAGATGTTCCTGGGGCAGTACATATTTTCTTTTTCTGTACCTCAGTTTCCTCATCTGTTCAATGAGGCCTTGATAGATAGTCCTCCAGGTCTCCCTCTTTCTTATTCTATGACTTCTTGGGGTGGCAGGGTGGTAGTAAGATGGTACTTATAGAAAAGAAGGTACTCTAGTAATGTGGACAAGAGCTAGGTTGTTTGGTAGAACAGATGGGGAAACCATCCCAGGAAAAGAAGAATGGCTCTGGCTATTGGTGCAAGAGCAGATGTCAGGTTACAATCAGGCAAAGGTAAGAGATTTGTCAAGTTATTGTTGGAAGCAATTGCCCATGTGATTCAGAAATTAAAGTAGATGGCTAAGAAAGTGGACCTAAGCAGGCCAATGAAACCCCTCATTAAAAGTTTTCATTTAGGGGTGCCTGGGTGGCTCAGTGGGTTAAACCTCTGCCTTTGGCTCAGGTCATGATCTCAGGGTCCTGGGATTGAGCCCCACATCGGGCTCTCTGCTCAGCTGGGAGTCTGCTTCCCCCACTCTCTCTGCCTGCCTCTCTGCTTACTTGTGATCTCTCTCTCTCTGTCAAATAAATAAAAAAGTTTTTAAAAAAAGTTTTCATTTAATCTGTATTTGAGTGAAGAGCAATCTCTGTTAACAGTTATTCTCAGCAGAACACCCTGAAATATCTGGGAAAGAGAATGGGCACAAAGCTCAGTTTGTTGAAAAGTGAATGTGTAACTTTTGTCTTTGTTTGAAAACACACAGGCATGTCAACAAGACTTTGGCCCATTCTTCCTTAGTCATAGTGTCTCCCACTCCTGGAGATGTTATCCTTCTTTTCATTGGATCTTCATCCTCTTTTAACCATTAGTTCTATTAGTAAATTAGTTTCATGCTTATAAACCTTAAAAAATGTTAGAGTTAAAACAAATGAAGAGACTAGTCACTTCTCTCCATCACCTAATTTTATAATTTGTCTTAAGGACAGAATTAAACATATGTACTCTGTATAAAGGATAAAGGACACCAGCACTTGAGTCCTTAGAAGAAGAACCCTGGGCTGCCTGTGTCTATGTGCAAGGTGTGAAGAAGAGACACAGGAAAATTTTCAGGAAAAGGACGATGACTTTTAAGTTGAAGCTGTGAAAACATTTAAAAAAAATATATGATTGGGCTTTTTTCGATTGACAATTGCTTTACACCTATTAAAATTGCTGAAGATTTTATATATATATATATATATATATATATATCAATACATATATATATATATTCTTTGTTTTAGGTAGTTTGCAATACAAATGAATAAGCACTTAGAGGCATTTTAATGAAATAGTCAAACTTTTTTTTCCCAAACCTTTATTTTCTATTTCATCAAAAACTCATTGTGCCAAGATGAAAGAAAAAGAAAAGAAAGAAAAACAATTAACCACTCACCATTCACCATTCATCTAACCGGCTTTTGCATGGAGGAGGCTGTGAATTCTCCCCAAGTTGTCAAGTGAAATCCCAGAGGCCAGAAAGTGACCTGGCTGTGTTCAGACACTAGAGGCTGCTCCCCAGAACCACAGCATAAAGCTAACGTCAGAAGCTGATCTGTTTGTGTGAGTTGGTGTTTGAACTGGTGTTTCAAGCCGTGGGACTGTGTGTGTGTGTGTGTGTGTGTGTGTGTGTGATGCTGGAATGGAGTACCTTATCACTGCCTTCAGGTGATTTACCAGAGAAGGAGCCTGTTGCTCAAGTCATCTTGATCCCCACAGACTGTGGGAGTTGGCAGCTTCTTCTGTAGTCTGGGATTGCTGAGGTCTTAAGGGTGTTGTATGGGCCTGGCAGTGTCTTTCCCACCAAACGACAGGCTTGTATCTCTTTAGAATTCAGTTCTTCAGCAACTTTTAAAAAAGTGATACATGGGGACACCTGGGTGGCTCAGTTGGTTGGACGACTGTCTTCGGCTCAGGTCATGATCCCGGTCAGTCCCGCATCAGGCTCCCAGCTCCACGGGGAGTCTGCTTCTCCCTCTGACCTTCTCCTCGCTCATGCTCTCTCACTGCCTCTCTCTCAAATAAATAAATAAAATCTTTAAAAAAAAAGTGATACATGGTTAATTTAAAATAGGTACCACTCAAATAGTTAGTTTTGCCCACAAAAGGAAAGTCCGCATTCGGGTGCTCTGTTAGATATCAGTAGAGGCCCCACTCAGCGAGCCCCATGTCTTGTTGAATAATCTCTCTGTACCTAAAGGACTTTGAACTTTGGTGTTTGGCAGAACAGTTGTATGGGCAGAGACACCTATCCCTTCCTTTCCAGAGACTTCAGTAACTCTGAGGCACCAGGTACTGAGGGAGAGGTAGTTTGTGGCTGTGTGCTTGGTCCTTTTTTCACTTCCTCAGACTTTTTTCCTTTTAGCTCAGAATTTGGGTGGAGATGTAGGAAAAAGGGAAGAGGGCAGGGGAAAAAAGCAAAGCTTAGGCAGGACTGTGCCTTACCACAGTTGAAAAGCCACTGAAGTTTGTCTTTTCCAGGTTTGCCATGCTGTCTACTTTTCCTCCTCCTCAAGTCCTCAGGCCACTCCAGCTACCAAAATCTATTCTTTTTTTTTTTTTTTTTTAAGATTTTAATTATTTGAGAGAGAGAGTGAGAGTATGTCAGTAGGGAGGGGCAGAAGCAGACTTCCCACCAAGCAGGGAGCCTTATGTGGGGGTTGATCCCGGACCCTTGGATCATGACTTGAACCAAGGCAGACCCTTAACCAACTGAGCTACCCAGGCGCCCCCTCCAAAAACCATTCTTAGGACAGCCTCTACAGCTCATGCACAAGCATGTGTGAATCACAGCCTGTTTAAGGAGTTAATCCTCCTATAGATTTTTACATTAGAATAGGGACCAATACCTAAGAAATGAAGGTCAGGATTTACCAGTAATGCCAGAAGCAGAGTTTTCCTGGGAACCTTGGAAGCCTTCCAGTTCTACCTGGGAATTAGGCCTACCTTGTTTGGTAACTGTTGCGAAACCCAATTGTGCCTGCAAGTCTTAACAGAAGCCAGGAGAATCTGTATGGTTGGGATCTCCAAAGTGAGACCAGATAGCACATTTCTAGAAGCACTGAGGGCTAACAAGAAGAACTTGTGGCCTAGGAGTCAGCCACTCTTTGAGATACTAAGAAAGCAGAGATGAGTGATGTAATTATTCTTCTCTCTAAGGGTTCCATCTAGTGGAGAGACAAGAAGATTAATTAATCATCAAAAGATGATGGCTAATGGCCTGTTTGCCAACCTAAAGTAAAGCCAAATCCATCCCACCCATGCTGTAAGAAGTCCAGATCAGCTCACATTCTTCTTTGAGCATTCCTGAAGTTCCCAGGGGGTGTAAACATATTTGCAAACTAGCCCCTTTAACCCAGACAGAGAGGCTGCCATTTACTTCTTTTTGCTCGACCTCCCTGGGTAAGGTCTATCCCTGCACCCAGCCCGTGCTGCTAAAAATGTCTGAAGGTGCCAACACACAGTGTCCTCTTCCTTTTTGATAGAGCAAATGGTCTGACCTGTTGTTCTAGCTCTTGTCCAGACATGCCTCATTCTGAACCAAAGGGATCCTCACCGTGGGGAAGGTGCTTTACCTCCCACCCCACCCCCATACCACCTCTGGTCAACCATGGAGTGAGTTCCTTCACACTAACTTGCTGTATGCTTTCTGAACCTTAGAGAGATTTAATGAAACAACCTTGATTTTTATGAAAGTTGTTACTGCAGTGCCCTCCCTCTAGGCCCCAGGAGGCAGGGTCAGAGGGGATGTGAGCAGAGCACACTGTAGTCCTTGCCCGACACTGCTCCATAGCATTGGCATCATTCTCCCTCCTCTCATCATGTCCTTCTCTATGGATGAATCCTTTCCTGGGACATCATAGACTCTTACACAGATAGGCTTCACTCAGGCTGACTCACCAGCTTTTCACACACACCGGGGCACGTCGGAAGTCTAGAGGCAACGCAGCATAAGCTGTCAGCTTGGGACTGTGGCTCCGTGCTTGCCTCAGCCTGGTGTGTACTGGGTACCGAGAATCCTCCAAGGAAGATGTGGGCCCCTTCTCCTGGGATGGGTTGGGACTGAGGAGAGCCTGTCAGATTCAGAGTTGGTGTTGCTCATGCCGAGTCTGGAAAGATGAGTAGATCCTCTCCCTGAAGACAAGGAGTTTGAAGTCCGACTGGACTATCCTTCTGTTGTTTGAACTGGCAGTTTCTTTCATGAGAAAAACTGACTTCCGTAACACCTACCTCACACAGTCCTGGTGATAGTCAAATATAATCAAGTGTGTGAGAGATTCGTAAAATGAAAGGCAATGACTATTATTATGGTTATAATTATTAGGATGATTTCAAGTCCAGTTATTTTATTGGCAGGACGCCAGTCTTGATTGACACCTCAGAGACAGGCAGACTGAAAACTTGAAGGTGGATGGATGGCAACCGAGGGTTGAGGATTCTTTAAAAAATAGCGCTCTTGGAGATTCAGCAGCAGCGGAGGTGGTTACTGAGGGTCTGTGAAACTGTTGGCATCCTGCGCTGCCTGATATTTGAAACCGTAGGATCTTTATAAAGTGGCCCCAGTAAACTTTGACCCAGTTGGCTTGTTTCTATTCAAGCGACAGATCCACTTGGTGAGTAGATGCAGTACCAGGGTTGCACTGATGGTGGAGATAACCAATTTTACATCTGCGTTACAAAGAACAGAAGATTGAGTGCTGAGGATTAATCTCTTGTGAACAGGTAAGGATGAAAGGAAGGAGAAGCCCTTGAAATAGGGCAAGGAAACTTCTGGGGGTTAGTGGCTGGAAGGTTGAGGTCAGGGGCAGGGTACTAAGAGCTGTCATATAGCCTTCTCTAGGAATGCTTTCCTGGTTCTGTGGAATCTATGGAAGAGTCTACTTAGCATCTTTTTGTGAAACCAAATTATGTGGGTAAAAACAAAGGACAGTGGGACAGCATCCTGCTGGGAGGCCACATCTTACTCTGCAGGCTTCCTCCAACACAGTTCTTAGAGATGGCCCATAAGATCAAAAACAATATCTTCTGGATCCAGATCACTGCATGTCCTGTCATGGGTAGGAGTCGGAACCACAGACATCAGAAAAAGGCAACTGTGGGACAAAAGACCATGTTTATCGAAGTCGGCCTCCCAGAACAAATCTCTAATTCATGTGGGTTAATGTTCGACCCAGTCATGCCCAGGGAAAGGTGAATGACTCTCTTTGTTTGTTCAAGAGTAGTGTCCTTGGTTTTCATGTCTCTGCCAGCATCGGGGATCTTTAGACCTCGTCTTCCCTCCCCGTTTGTCTGATCACTATATAATCAGAGCCAGGAGGGACCTCCAGGTTCATACAGCTGGAACCCATCTTCAGGAATCAACAGCTGGAACCCATCTTCAGTTGGAGGGAAACTTCCAGACTTCTGTAAGACTCTTCCTCCTGGGTAATCTATTTCTCTATTTGTTTATATGTATACTATTTCTAGACATCCATCCATTTCTTCTGGCTGGTGCCATTTGCCACCAAACTAAACTTACACAAGTAACTTACTTGTCTTTCAATTCAAGTGGAACAAAAGGAAAGGAAAGGAAAAGAAAAGACTTTTATGCTTAATGAGAACTACAGAATTTCAGGCCTTCGCTGATAGCAACTCTCTCTTTTTACAGATGAACAAATTTAGGCCTGGAGGGGAAAATGAAGTCAATCATTAAAAACATAATTATTGAGGGCCTACCATGAGGCAGGCACTATGATTCAAAGTGACTAATATGGGCTCTGTCCTCCTACTGATTACACACCAGTAGGAAACATTGACAAGTAAACAGGTCATTGTTTGCCCAAGACCACATAGATAATAGTGGAAATGGCACCTATGAAAGCTGACAACAGGTAAATCTTTATTTGATGATATCCTTGTGGACAGATCAGCTTTGTGATTTTTGCTTTGACACTTACATTTAGTGAAGTGTCCTTCATCTTAATATCTAAAGCATAGAGTGTTTGGACAGAGACTCTAGGTAGACCTGTGGGCTCATGCTCCCTTCTGTGAGCAGCAGTATCCCCACAACTTGTGTAAAAAACAGCACTTCTACAAGGACCCAAGGTCTCTTCTGTAGCCTTGAATGGTTGGGAACATCCCTATCCACCACTGCCACCTAGGGACTCTCTGGGGTACTACCAGTTCTGGTTTTATTTCCTGATTTTTTTTTTTTTTTTTTTTTTTTTTAAACTCTGGGACTCTGACTCTGCAAGAGATGTGTTGGCTGTGTGAACTCTTTTAAGGTGCCTTGGATATTGAGATCCTGTAATTCTACAGTTACCTTCGACTTTAGAAGGCAGTATTTGCTGTGAAGTGTGTAAACCTGGCGATTCACAGACCTGTACCCCTGGGGCTAATAATACATTATATGTTTATTTAAAAAAAAAAAAAAAAAGAAGGCAATATTTGTCCGTTGCTGAGCAAGAAACTTAGTTGATTCCAAATCAATAAAACTTTGATGAGGTCTCCCAAAAAACTAAAAAAAGAGAACACACCCAGGAGACTGGAGAGCACAATATAAATGTAAAGAGCTTGGCAGCAGGGGAGCCAAGCAGCTGTGTTGGAGCCGAAGCCCAGTAGGAATACTTGTTAGTCTTTTAGGGGTGACTCTCCCCCCTGCAGTTGTATACACTTCTGGGTTGCAAATGATATGCTAAGTGCTTAATGGAAACCTTTTTTTTTTTTTTTTAGATTATTTATTTATTTATTTGACAGACAGAGATCACAAGTAGGCAGAGAGGCAGGCAGAGAGAGGGGGAAGCAGACTCCCTGCTGAGCAGAGAGCCCGAGTCAGGGCTCAATCCCAGAACCCTGGTATTATGACCTGAGCCCAAGGCAGAGGCTTTAACCCACTGAGCCACCCAGGCTCCCCAATGGAAACCTTTTCAGCTGCTACTTACGTCAGTATTGTGGAATAGTCAAAAGATTTCTTAGGAGTATACCAAATTTGTTTATAGTTATTATGAAACAGACAAGGCAAATCAATGCCAAATGTTGATAAGAGAGCTCACTTTGTTTACTATTGTCACATGTCTTTCCATGTAACCAGCAAAATCCCAGATTCCCTTGTTTTTCTGGATGCACAGTCATACTCCCAGTGCTGTTTAGCAGCCCTACAGGCTTAGTGCTAGAACCTATGGCCTCTGTGAGGGCTACAAAATTATTTGATATGGGCATCTGGGTGGCTCAGTTGGTTGCTCAACAGCCTTCAGCTCAGGTCATGATCCTGGAGTCCGGGTATCCAGCCCCACAGCAGGCTCCCTGCTCAGTAGGGGCTCTGCTTCTCCCTCTAACTTTCCTCCTCTCAATCTTTCTCTCTCAAGTAAATTAAAAAAAATCTTTAAAAAATTTTATTTGATATGAAAATCATGGTTATGACTTTCATAAGAAAGCACAAAATAGATTATTCTTTTTTTTTAAAAAGATTTTATTTATTTATTTGAGAGAGAGATAGCATGAGAGGAGAGAGGTCTGCGGGAGAAGTGGACTCTCTGCTGAGCAGGGAGCCTGATGTGGGACTTGATCCCAGGACTCCAGGATCGTGACCTGAGCCAAAGGCAGTTGCTTAACCAACTGAGCCACCCAGGTGCCCAAGAAAGCGCAAAATAAAAATTAATAATTTAATGTCCATGAAAATATACCATTTATTTTTAAATTTAGTACTCATAGGAATTATATTACGTTTAAGAATAATTTGAGGGTCAAATTTTTTTCCCTTGCAAGAATTTCTAAGTATGTGTGATTGCCAAAAAACACCCTTCCTAGTCATAAATTAAGTGAATTACTGACAAACAATTTGAGAAACAAAATTATAAAAATCAGTTCCTTTTTTTTTTTTTGAGAGGGAGAGAGGTGGATAGGGGCAGCGGGAGAGAGAGAGAATCTTAAGCAGACTCCACACTGAGCATGGAGCTGAGGCAACATGGGGACTCAGTCTCACAACCCTGAGAGTGTAACCTAAGCCAAAATCAAGAGTCTGACACTTAACTGACTGGGCCACCCAGGCACTCTATAAAATCAGTTTCAAATTTACAGTGAAAATAATTTTTATTGTTGAATGTGAGGGTATTCACATATATTTGATATAATGTATAGGAGTATGGTGATTTTTGTCATTCCAGTTTAAGTATATGGGCTGCCAAAGCAAGCATGGACTATGGTGGTTTTTAAAGGCTCTGAATATTCTTTAAAATTTTCTCCAAAAAACTAAAAGTATAATCAGAAACTACTTGCTGCAAACACGTATCTTTCAATTCTCAAATCTTCAAATTTCATAAGAAATAAGACCTTAAAAGTTCATAAAAAATTGTTCTCTGTTTTGTTATAATCTGTATTTAATTCTATTTTTAATTATCCATCACTGACTTAAAACCATGCTCCAGGAAGAAGTACCATGTTTACCCTGTGGGTGTGTTTGAGTATCTGGCACACCACCCCTGGGATGTGGGAGTTCTAGAGTTTGAGACTGACAGCTCTTTCCTGAGAGATAATGGCAGCAATCCTCTTCTCTTTCTTCTTCTTTTGAGAAAGATTTGAGAAATCATTGCAGCAAGTTGTAAAGCCTTTGACTTGATGAAAAGATCTAAGGAGGCTGGCTCAGTTGGTAGAACATGTGACTCTTGATCTCAGGGTTGTGAGTTTGAGCCCCATGTGTGGCATAGAGTTTACTTAAAAAAAAAAAAAAGGTCTAAGGAGTTGTTTTGGGGTTTGTTTTTGTTTTTACCACATGGTAACGTCATTTGCCTGTGGTTTACAGTCTATATACATGTGCAGGGAAAATTAGAGAATAATCCAAGGTGTTTCCAATGTAAGGTGTTTCCAATGTAAAGGTGTTTCCAATGTAAGGTGTTTCCAATGTAAAAATAAGCTTTTATTCTTCTTTTTCCAGTCCTCTGTTAAGAGTTCACCCCAGAATCACTTGTAAGCTTTACATGGGTTCTTCCATGTTCCTCCCTGCTCTTTCTCAATGGTACATCATAATTGCACCTTTGGCCATGAAACACCTATGTCTTGGGAAACTAGGGCTGCCGGCCTTCACCTGAGGATAAACTGCTCTCAAATGCTCTCCTCACAGCCAGCCGACTAACTATCATGATTACCCAGAATCCTGTCTTCAACAATCCTCTGGTTGAGCCTTCCCTGGGCTCAGGGTTCCCTAAAAGCCCCCTTCTTCATAGCTCTCACCTCCTATCTTACTGTCTCATCTCAGGAAATTGGAGCTCCCATCCCTTCTCCATGGATGCTACATCCTCTTTTAGGGAGGCATTTGGTGTGTCTTGATGGTCTTTGTGTTCCAGGACCTAGCACAGTGGTCTGATACCTGCAAGGGCTTGTGTAAAAATTGTTACTACAGTAACTGATAAATGAGTGAAAGAGTGTGAATGGGTTTTGTAATGCTACGATATGGTAAATAAATACTCACCAATTCTGAGGGATAGAAAAACATGGTTGGGACATGAAGTTGTGTTCAGGAAACTTTTAAAAAAGATTTATTTATTTATTTATTTTTCAGAGAGAGAGAGAGAGAGCGAGAAAGAGAGAGAGAGTGAGCATGAGCAGAGGGGAACGGCAGGCAGAGGGAGAGGGAGGGAGAAGCAGGCTCCCTGCTGAGCAAGGAGCCCGATGCAGGACCCTGGGATCATGACCTGAGCTGTAGGCAGACGCTTATCCGACTGAGCCACCCAGGCACCCCTCAGGAAACTTTTAAATTTAAAACTTTTAAATACATTTTTTAAAAAAATTTAAATAAAACTTTTAAATTTCCAAAGAAACAGATTGACGAAAAGTTTGAGATTAATGAGGAAGAGAAAAGAAAAGATGTAATTAGGTGACTGAAGATACCTGATTCATGTCAGAGAGGAAAGTTCCTGTACTTTTACCCTGATCAGGCAATGCTGTTCTATACCCCTACCACACCTCCTTTTGCCTTTGGCAGGACACTTTACTGGAAGAGATGGTGATGGGCCTGGGCTCCCTGTTGTTGGTCTGCATGCTGGGTCTGGGTCTGACCCCACCAGCCCTGGCTCAGGATGACCCTAGGTACAGACAGACTATGATGCCAAACCATGGGGCCGGAATGACAAATACTGTGAAATCATGATGAAGAGAAGAGGCCTGACCACACCCTGAAAAGACATCAACACCTTTGTTCATGACAACAAGGCCAACATCAAGGCCATCTGTGGAAATAATGGAGAACCTTATGGAGAAGGTTTAAGACTAAGCAAGTCTCTTTTCCAGGTCACCACCTGCAGGCAGAGAGGAGGGTCCCCTCGGCCTCCGTGCCAGTATAGAGCTACCGCAGGGTTCAGACACATTGTTGTTCGCTGTGAACATGGCTTACCTGTTCACTTTGATGAGTCCTTTTTCAGTCCATAATCAGAGGCCACAGCTGGCTCTGCTTTCCTTTCCTTGCATTTCTCTTCACATCCCAGAATAGTGGTGGCAACATTCATGGTCAGGGGCCCAGAGAATGAGCTGCCTGGATCTCTTGTTTTCCATTTTACAGCATGTTCAATAAATAAAAATGTCTCTGAAATCAGTAAGACTCAGAGCCTTCTCACTAATTATAGGCCTATTAATCTTACCAATTTTCTCTGTTCAACTGCTCCCAGAGAGGATTGGATAGAATAGAAATGCCCTTTTTGTTATCAGTTCCTTATCAGTCAGTAAGGAGGTGGACTTTAGCTTTCTGTAAAGGTAAGGTGGTTAGATTCATCTTGCAGAGAGAACTAAGAAAATTCCAGGGCTCATGGCAAATAACAGAAGGGGAAAATAATAAGGGGAAAATAATAAGCCAGCATTACTTTTACAAATGTTAAACCTTGAGGAGAACAGTTTAAGAGTAAATACCAATAGATTCATTCCACTTTCTTTCACACACATACATGTACATGTACTCCTAAAATGAAATATCAAGTCACAGGCAGGTCATTTTATCTGGAGTGAATCATTTGAGGAATTGAAGTGCTGGTCAGCTGTACTTTATTGACTTTGCAAGGAAAAGAGAAGAATAACCTCAAAAATGTCACGTCCTTCAAGGAATGGTGGCATTCCGGGAAGAAAATTCCATGCAATTTAGGGAGGACAGATTTCTCTAGAGACAGAGCAGAAATTCTAGTAGTTCACCTTAAAAAGAGCCTTATAGGGGCACCTGAGTGGCTCAGTGGGTTAAGCCTCTGTCTTCAGCTCGGGTCATGATCTCAGGGTCCTGGGATCAGGGTCCTGGGATCGAGCCCCGCATCGAGCCCCACATCGGGCTCTCTGCTCAGCAGGGAGACTGCTTCCACCCCTCCACCCCCCTCCTCCCGCCTGCCTCTCTGCCTACTTGTGATCTCTGCCTGTCAAATAAATAAAATCTTAAAAAAAAAAAGAGCCTTATAGTTTCCTGGGAATATAAGTACTCTACAACATAAAGGGGAGGGGATCCAAAATATATGCAATTTGCTGTAGTCATTCATTATTTTTATCAAATTGAAGGAAGCAAAGGAAACCAAGAAGAATGGAAATTGTGAAAAGATTTTGCCAACATTTACTAAACACTTATTATGGGCTAGACATTGTGATAAGAACATTACAGCGATTTTATCATTTATTCTTTATAACATCTCTGAGAGGTAGGGATTATGATTATGCTCATTTTACTTATGAGAAAATATGCTGAGGGTTTAAGTAATTTCCCCAAGGTCACACAGTTAATGTGGCAAAGCTAGGTCTTTGGGATCACGGTATCCAAATTAGTTCTTATTGAGAGTCAATCTGGTGCAGCAGAAAAAGGCTTTGAGGCGTGTTCTGACCAAAAGTATGTGTTGGGATGATTTGGGGGTCATTTGATTTTCTGTTGTTCCTAGAGCCTTGAGATGTACCCATTGATGTTTACATTGGACTTCTGTTGGCTAATATTTTCCCCTATCTTGTTAAATCAGTCAGTCAGTGTGGCTGAGACCGTGGGTTTGCTCTTTTTTTTTTTTTTTAAATATTTTATTTATTTATTTGACAGACCGAGATCACAAGTAGGCAGAGAGGCAGGCAGGGAGAGAGAGGAGGAAACAGGCTCTCTGCAGAGAGCCCGATGTGGGGCTCCATCCCAGGACCCGGGGATCATGACCTGAGCCAAAGGCAGAGGCTTTAACCCACTGAGCCACCCAGGCACCCCCGTGGGTTTGCTCTTAAATGAATAGTTTATGTCTTCTCTGTAGCCAGTTATTTTGCTAAACCATGATCTTCATCACAAAGAACCAGGATGAGAGAAAGTAGACAGAACTGTGCAAGATGAGAGGTACAAGATCAGATTTGGGGAAAACAAAGTACACCATTGTGATGAAACCATTACCCAAGTGCTAAGTGCGCCTTCAGAAGTTATATCCTTTGGTGCTGGGGTGAGGAGTAAATTGAACATAATTTCTCCCTGCCCCCTTCTTCTCACAGCTCCTCGTCTTCCCTCTCTTCCTTACTCTATTTCCCATAACAGCTACAGGCACAAGAAATGACCTAGAGCTTTATAACTTTCTGTGTAGAGGCAGAAGGCGGCTGTGAACCTAGGAGGTGGCGTGGAAAAGAGCGATTGTTCTCTTTCATCCTGGTCGTCACCACTAACCAAAGTGTAGGCTTAGGTGGGACCGATTGCAGGTCCCTCCTCAGCCATTTCAGTCCTTCACGCTCATGACCCGGCACCATGACGCGGCATCTCTGAAAACGAAGGGCAGTGGTACCCAGAGATATCAACCCAGCAGTTTAGCTGAGGCTGATTGTGTACTGCCCGTGTAGAAACGGGCCTGTCTTACTCCAGGTTGAGTTGGAGATGATTTTTCTTTGCCCGCCTGGGGCAGCCCTGCCCCTCAGCAAGAGTCAAGGAGTTCAAGGTTTGACTCCATGTCAATCCCAGACTGACAGCCAGAGGGCAGCATCTAGCTAGTGTTGGTGAGTGACTCGCATTTCCCCTCCCACCGTATTCCACCCCGGATTCAATTCTGTTGCTAGGGAGAAGCAACTCTGAGCATCTTGGTAGCTTGAATATTTAGGAAGTGGGACGGGAGAGGCAGTCAGAGGATGGTGGAAAGAGTACGGATTTTAGAGCCAAAGAGACCTGGTTTCCTTTCTTTAATGAGTCCACCAAAGCAATTTCTCCAATCCATATCACAGTGCTTTCTTTGTTGTTGTTCCAGAGGTTTCTGTTTGTTAATTTCTAACTCTGTAAAACAAATGTTTATTTCCCACCATCAAGAGGGGACAACACAAAGATCTTGCAATCAGAGACTATGGATAATTACCAAAAGCTAAGGACAAGACAGGCAGAGCATCAAGGATAGATGCATGACAATAGATGGACTGTATCACCAGGGCCTAGTATTTTGGGTTGTACATACACCCAGGGGTGGAATAAAAGACACAATCCATGTCCTTTTTTTGTGGAGATTGTGCTGTTTAAATTTATTTTTTAAATGTTTCTTAGCTTAGTGATCAATTCCACAAGCCTGGAAAACACCTTCACTCTCTATATCCATTTCATTTCATTTGTTCACGAGCTCACTCATTACATTCATTTATTTAGCTTCACTATATATTCATATATTCACTACCTTCAAAGCACAGTGGTTGGGTACTCTGCTTTTGTAGGGGCTCTTTATAGACGATGAACAGGATTTCCAAAAGGACCTGATTTTAATACCACAGGAAGAACAGCCATAGGAGAGGAAAGGCTACCCCCAGTATTACTCTGGCCTCTTTTCTGTACCTTCCTTAGTTCCAGATGTAAGGAATGAAAATCAGTTCTTAAACTTGCTCTGACATATTATGAGTGTATCCAAACTTTCGGAAATCGGAGTCTCCAGAGTATCAAAAACTCTAAAGATCCTATGACCAGAGAATTGCCTCAAGAGATGGTCAACTCCAGTTTCCCTTAGATCTGGCGTTTCTTCCTGTTCCCTCTCTGACCACAGAGGCCAGACGCACTGGAGAGCCACATGGTCAATGTCTGTGCTGAGTCGCTGTGCTTGATGAAGCGAGTTCTCTCCATAAAAGAGATCGGCTCTAGTTTTCAGAGAAAAACATGTTTTGCAAACTATTCGCTCTTGGGAAAGCAAGATGGGAAAAGTTGTGAACAGCGAAGAGTGGGGGAACTGGTACAAATAAGGAGGAAAGAGGAAACTAGAGTTGAGGCAATGTCAATTTGCCATTCTTCACACCTCTCCCCAGTGCCGCATCTCACCTTCCTTTCTCCTGCCCCTTGGGTTTCCATCTAGGCATCTCCAAGGCAGTGATGGCTCTCCAGAGGACCCGTTCACTGCTTCTGCTCTTGCTGCTGACCCTGCTGGGGCTGGGGCTGGTGCAGCCCTCCTACGGCCAGGATCGCATGTATCACCGATTCCTGCGGCAGCATGTGGACCCTGAGGAGACAGGTGGCAATGACACCTACTGCAACTTGATGATGCAAAGACGGAAGATGACCGTGCGTCAGTGCAAGCGTTTTAACACCTTCGTCCATGAAGACATCTGGAACATTCGTAGTATCTGCAGCACCACCAATATCCAGTGCAAGAATGGCAAGATGAACTGCCATGAGGGTGTAGTGAGGGTCACAGACTGCAGGGAGACAGGAAGTTCCAGGTTCCCCACCTGCAGATACCGGGCATCGGCGAGCACTAGGCATGTGGTCATTGCCTGTGAGGGTGACCCGCGGTTGCCTGTGCACTTCGACAGATAGACACCAGCCTGTGGGCGTTACTGCCTGACCCGTTGGCCTTTAACTTACTCCTTGAATATCAATGAATAATGCATTTGGGCTGCCCTAGGCTCTGTCTCCTCTGCTTCTGACTCTTTTTCTCTTTATAACCCATTCTGCTAAGTACTTTATATCAAAGAGAAATGGAGACATAAACTTATGATGAGTCCGGGCTTTTCTGTAGTAAATGCTTTGGCTTTCTTTTATAATACTGGTTAGCTTAGCTCTCTCAGATCCTATCCTCTGGGATTTAGTCATTATATGGATTTATATAGCATTTCAAGCATTTCAAAGGGCTTACATCTAAATCATCTCATTTTAATAGCACAGCACTAGTATAATGCTGCTGATGTTATATGTAGGAACCCAAGGTTCAGGGATTTGCTGAAGACCGTGAAATTAGTGGGAATGCTGAGACAAAAATCCAGTTGAACTGGCTCCTAATCCAGGCCTTTTCCCACTTCACCACAAGGAGAGTTTCGAAAGTAACTGCTTTGGTTATTCCCAGAAGTCAGCTGTTGGGAGAAGCATTTGAAATTTGGAAATGCGTGCTGGCAAAATGAGAGCCCTATCTGGATAATCTGGCTCCCTTGTTGTGCTGGGCCCTAACAGCATCAAGAAATGATACAAGAGATTTACCTTCTCTCTTCCCAGACTTTTGAATCTCTCTAGTAAGTCAGAATATTAAAAATGTAGGAGCTCATTTAAGACTCACTCACTCTTCCAGACGGAAACATCTTTCATGTTTTCCTTATAATAAAGGACTTAAACTGCAGGTATCTGAGAAGGCTGTGCTAAGGTTCTTGGGGGGGGGTTTCCCTCCTACCCTCTTCAGTTAATAAGCATGCACACACCTTACTATCCTCATATACTCTGGCCAAAGACTAATACCCACCAGATCCATAACCATGACACAGAACCCCTTGTCTCATTTACTCCAGAGAGAATGATCCTTCCAATTCCCATGCCTCTTCCTTTTACCTTTGACTGTTTTAAACAAATTCTGGAACAGAGATATATGTAGATGCCGGCTGCTAAGGAAAGGAAGTATGTGAGGACTAAACTGAAATCTTTTGAGTTACAGAAGATACAGAGAGAAATCTTTTTAAAAAGTTGATTTGGTAAACATATCATTATAAAATTCTCCCTACAATCGGGCTAATTAATAAATTTATCACCTCATATAAGGATTCCTTTGTGTGTGTGGTAAGAACACTTAGGATTTATCCTGTTAGCAAATTTCAAATGTACAGTAGTGTATTGCCACCTGTTAAAAAAATTTAACTGAGTAAATTTTAAAAAAATGACTTTCTTTTTAAAAAAGTTTATTTACTTTTAATAATCTCTACACCACAACCCAGAGATCAAGAGTCACACACTCCTCTGACTGAGACAGCCAGGCACATGTTAACTGAGTAAATTTTTAAGAGCTTATTGGCTTTATTCAGTGTCATGGATCAGGCAGCATCCAATCTAGCAGAGAGAAAGAAGCTCCAAGGAGCTGTACAGAATGAATGACGTTTATAGGCAGGAGGAAGCAGGAACAGCGATGATCCACTAGGCAAAAAAGCGGGTCTGGTTTTGCAAAGTTACTTTCCTCTAGGGAATGGCAGGGATCTATCAGGAAGATCACCTAACTAGTGCTGAGCAAGCAGGTCCCAATTTCTGGGAGAGTCAAAACTGGAGTTAAGTCTCAATTTGGTAATGTGGGGCTTAGCACAAGGAACTCCATTTTGAGTTTTAACATGACTACAGTCACTATGCTATACATCAGATCTCCAGAATTTATTCCGCTGCTAAACTGAAATTTGGCCAACATTTCCCCATGTCTCCTACCTTCCAAGCCCCTAGTCACCACCACTGTACTCTGCTTCTGTGAGTCTGACTGTTGTAGATTCACATACAAGCAAGATCCGACAGTATTTGTCTTTCAGTGTCTGACTTATTTCAGTCAACATAATGTCCACCACGTCCATCCGTGTTGTCCAAAATCACAGGATTTCCTTCTCTTTTAAGGCTGCATAACATTCCACTGTGTGTTTATACCATATGGTCCTTAGCCATTCACCATACTAACCATCAGGGAAATGCAAATCAAAACTGCAATGAGATATCATCACACATCTGATAAAGGATGGCTATCATTAAAAAAAAAAAAAGATACAAAATGGTTTAAGTGTAGCATTAAGTGCCTGACAAGAAGCTTTTGATTGCCAAGGCATCTTTTTCAAAGACATCCATCTCAAATACACACATTGCTGGCTGTACAGCTAGCCAAGGAGCGATGCCATCCCACCCATGATGCACCCCCTTTGGCTCTGGGTGACCTAGATAACGGACCATTTGTGTGACCCCCCTTTTCTTTTCCCATGCTCTCATTCCCACTCTGATGTTATAAATTCACCAATAAAAAGTGAGACCTCAAAATCCTGGGGATCCCACCCTTGACTCCAATAAAGGCAGAGCCCCAAGTCTGTGAATTCTTTCTCTACTCAAGACATCACTGTGTGGCTTTGGCTGTGCCATATACCTTCCCGAACATATGAGGCTTTCGTTTTCAAAGCTCCCTGAGGGTTGTTGCTGAGATGTATCTTGCAATCAACCTAAGAGCCTCAAGGGCTGGTCCAGCCACAAGATCAGCTCTGGGTGGGAAAATGAATAGTGTGGGCTATGTACATGCCGTAGTTGATGGCATCACTCTCCAATACTTGAGGCTAACACAAGACAGTGAGGATACAGAGAAAAGAGAACCCTGTTAAGCTATTGGTGGGAATGTAAAATGGTGTAGCCGTTATGGAAAACAGTATGGAGATTTCTCCAAAAAGCAAACATGGAAGTACTGGGGCACCTGGGTGGCTCAGTCAGTTTAGTGTCTGACTCTTGATTTTGGCTCAGGTCATGTTCTCAGGGTGGGGAAATCAAGCCCCATATTGGAAGATCAAGCCCTGTGCTCATTGGGGCATCTCCTTGGGATTCTTTCTCTCTCTCACTCTCTTGCTTTGCCCCTCCCCCACCCCAAATAAATATATAAATCTTTAAAAAATATTGAACTACCATATATGATCCAGCAATCCTAATTCTTTATACAAAGGAATTGAAATCAAGATCTCATAGAGATATCCACATCCCTGTGTTCATTGAGGCATTGTTCACAGTAGCAAGATAATGAAATAGCCCAAAAGACCACCAGCAGAAAGAAATCTCTCTCTCTTTTTTAAGTTGTATTTATTTAGGTCACCTCTACACCCAATGTAGGGCTTGAACTTGCGACCAACAGTCGCATACTCCTCCGACTGAGCCAGCAAATTGCCCCCAGAAGTGAAGGAATTGTTAAATCTCAGTGGCAGTTTAGTGAAAATAAAGATGTTAATTTTTTTTCCCTCCCTGTGAAAATTAATACACTGAATGAAACTTGGTTTAGAATGGCAGTGGAGGCCAGCAGGGGGCGCTCTCATGCCCTATCACTCACACCAATTACAGATCCAACAGGAAAAGACTACTTTGCAAGGCAAACTACTTTTAGTCCAGCAGGAAGATAGTCTTCCCCACCCTGCTCTGAACTGTCCAGCCAACTGAGTCTGTCACAACCCAGCCAAAGCAAAACTACCACACTTCCAACTCCCTGTTTATTCCAATGGACTTTCTGTTTATAACAGCCTTCCAAACTTCTTCCTTTCCTCTAGAAAAAAGTGTTCCTCTTTGTTCAGGCACTTGCCTACAGTTTTGCTATAGCTTGCCTGTCCCTGATTGCAGTTCTCTACTATTCCTGAATAAGCCCATTTTTGCTGGTAAAATTACCTGAAGTTTTATTTTTTGAGGTTAATACCCCATAGCAGTTCATGACCCTATCAGTTCCTTCCATGGAGTCCTTGGAAGCCCATCGATTCCAGGTTCAGACACCCTAAGACATTATTATAGTCTGCATGAGGACATCTATCTATTATGGTTTTGAGAAACAGTGTACCAAAACACTGAAAAAAATTGAATGATGGGGGGCGCCTGGGTGGCTCAGTGGGTTAAACCTATGTCCTCAGCCCAGGTCATGATCTCAGGGTCCTAGGATTGAGCTCTGCATTGGGCTCTCTGCTAAGCAGGGAGCCACCAACCTGACTCTCTGCCTACTTGTGATCTCTCTCTCTGTGCCAAATAAATAAATAATTGAATGATGGTTAACAAAAGTAAATATCAAGGAATTAATAGAAAGGAGTTAAAGTCAAGGAAAATGTCTAAAGAAAGAATAGAAGTAACAAACGATTTTAAATTTAAATTCAAGGGATAATATTTCTTTAGGAACTCAAATTAGAAGCCACAACCCAAGCAGCGTCTGTTACAGAAGCTGGTAGACAGAACTCGAGGAAAGAGGCCAGCTCAACAGCTCTCAGAAACAAGGGTTAACTGACTTACCTGGGCTGCTTTGGTAGTTGATTACTGCAGAGATAAAGGGATATGTTCATTCCAGCCAGTTTAGGGTGCTTCCTGATGACTTCATTTCAGAGAAGCCTTAGAGCTTATGGCTGAGCTCATAGTTGAATTGTTGGATGTCTGCTTAAGGTTTACAGTGGTTTGTCTTTCACATCAAAAGTAGAATACCACACTTATTTCAGAAACACTGGATTTACCAGCTAAAACTGGCAATGACTGGGGTAGATCAACCTTATGATGATATTATGAATAATATAGATCAACACTTTATTATTTATTATTTATTTATTTATTATTTACAAAATTACTTTCACATGCATTGCTTCCTTTGATTCTCAAAATTCCTGGCTGAATTCCTATAATACACTGTAAAATAAGATGCCTTGGACACCTGTGGATCTCTCTCTGAGCTTGCCCCTTCTCGTGTCAGCCCTCCTAGCTTCTCTCTGCTGCCTCTCCCTCCACTCACTGAGTCACTGCCTGGTTTAGGTGTTCAGTGGATCCCATTAACTTGTTAGGAAGTGCTGTGGATATAGGGTCACGTGATGGCCATCTTAATTTTTCTCAGAGTCATCTTTCAAGTCCTCCAAATCCAGGTGCCCATAATTCCTGTCTTTATATTCTCCCTCTTCACTCCAAAATACCAGAGGGTAGTTGGATTTATGGAGTGAGATCTGAGACAACATGTAGAGAGCAAGATGGAGTCTCTCATGTCAAGTGGGACCCTGGGTCAAGCCATGACACAGTAGTTAAAGGTACTGCAGCTAGGAGATATTCCCTGGGATCAGTGTTGCTGACACCCCAGAACTAATAAGGAGCAGAACCAGAAAAGGTCTCTTAGGGCCTGAGACAGATTCAATCTTCAGATCTGAGCCCTTGATGTCTGACCACTTACAAAGGCAACTGCCCCTGAAGTTTCTGCCCCATTGATCTCCAAACAGAATCAAGATCCTTCCCTGCTGGATCATAGGAAGCAGTGTGGCCAGAGCTGACCAGGACATGACTGAGGCCTTATCTCAACTGTGCGCCCACAGACTGACTTCGAGTTTGGTTCGTTACCTTACTACATCCTTCTGTTATCTCCTTTGTGCTGTGGTTTTCTTGTGCCCTGCTCTGTGTGCTGTGTAAGAAGCCAACGTGAATCACATGGTGAAATGTCATTGAGTTGGGGACCCTGAACCTGCTTTCTAATTGTGAGTTAACTTTACTTTATGGTTGACTAAAGCTTTCATTGTGGAAAGAAAAAACTAATGGGAGGACCTTCATAACCTGGTCATGACATAACCCCCATCCAGTCTATCAGCATCTGAGTCCCTGTTATTCAAGGAATGCTTGACTTGAGCTGGGTTTTTGTATAGAAACACCAGTGTTTTCAATTAATGCCAGTATTTCTCTATCTAATCCTGATGACACATTTCCCATCCAAGGAGAGAATCAGGAGACTATACACCAGTATGGCATTGTTACTAATATGCTTTGAAGTGAAGTTCTGGGTATAAACTGAATGCCTGGGTGGCTCAGTGGGTTAAAGCCTCTGCTTTCGGCTCAGGTCATGATCTCAGGGTCCTGGGATTGAGCCCCACATCGGGCTCTCTGCTCTGTGGAGAGCCTGCTTCCTCCTCTCTCTCCCTGCCTGCCTCTTGCCTACTTGTAATCTGTCAAATAAATAAATAAAATCTTTAAAAAAAATAAGTAAACTGAACATTCTGACTAAAAAACAGAAGACAACAATTTCCCTCTGCCCACTATGAAAGGTGAAATAAAATAAAGTCATTTATGGGGATTTGGCTTGCTCAGTTGGTAAGCAGGTGACACTGATCGTAGGGTCATGAGTTTGAGCCCCACATTAGGGGTAGAGTTTACTCCAAAATAAAAATTAAGTCCTTATGTCAAGGGGGTTTAAAATGGAACAGGGAGGTCATTAAGGAGGTGGTCCTTATGCACATCTTCACTGGGTGGAATCATGAATTTTGAACTGGGCCAAACCAAAAGGCTCTAAGATCTATGGGGGAACACCTGCAACTTGCTACAATATCTATTGGACTTTGCATAGTGATTGCCTTAGCAACAAATTATGTTTAGCCAAGATGAGTTTTCTGGCACCAACTCAATCAAAATTCTTTGGAAACCATGTATAAAAGCATTCCCCTTGGGGCTCCTGGGTGGTTCAGTCTGACAGTCTGTTATGGCTCAGGTCATGATTCTTTTTCTCAGAAAAACCCAGCTTCTTGCTCAGTGGGGAGTCTGCTTCTCCCTCTCTCTCTGCCCCTCCCTCCCACTTGTGCTTGTGTGCTCTTTCTCTCTCAAATAGTCAAACAAAATCTTAAAACAAAAAACAAAAACAAAAAAACACATTCCCCTTTTGTGTCTAAAAAAACCCCTGATTTTTGCTCTTTGGTGGAACACTATTTGGCTTGTATAATCAGTACAACCCAAATTATAAATCTTGATCTCAAATAAATGAGATTAATTATTGCCTCCTTACGATTTTTGGTGGACACCTTCTAGGTTCTTTTATTAGCTCTGTCATAAAAAGAGATTGGCAAAAGGAAAACAAATGGATGTTCAACAGCATGTATATCTCCTGTATATATGGGAGATATCTAGAAAAACTGAGTAAAACTCCTCAAAATAGCTCAAGCCCCCATCTTGAACACCATTTTCAGCTAAAGGCAAAAAAAAAAAAAGATGTTGAAATGGGAATGGGGAGGCCAATTATATGAGGTTACCAGAAAAAGCCCAGCAAACAATGGTAAATTTGGGGGCACCTGGGTGGCTCAGTTAGTTAAGCTATGCCTTTGGCTCAGGTCATGATCCCAGAGTTTCAGGATAGAGCTCTGCATCAGGTTCCCTGCTCAGCAGAGAGTCTAGTCCTCCCTCTGACTCTTTCCCACTTATGCTCTCAATCTGTTTCTCAGATAAATAAATAAAATCTTAAAAAATATGATTAGGTTTGTTATACATATTTAAGTCTGTGCCTTCTCCACTGATAAGAGGTTTTTTTTTTTTTTTTTTTTTTTTTAAAGGTTCTCTGCTCAGCAGAGAGCCTGACGTGGGGCTCGATCCCAGGACCCTGGGACCACGACCTGAGCCGAAGGCAGAGGCTTTAACCCACTGAGCCACCCAGGTGCCCCTAGAGGTTTTTTTTTTTAATTGATAAGTTTCCTGTGGACATTTCTCCAAAGAAGACATACAAATGGCCAACAGGCACATGAAAAAGTGCTCCACATCATTTGGCACCAGGGAAATACAAATCAAAGCCACAGTGAGTTATCACCTCACACCAGTCAGAATGGCTAAAATGAACAAGAGACAGGAAACAACACATGTTGGCAAGGATGCAGAGAAAAGGGAACCCTCTTACACTGTTGATGGGAATGCCAACTGGTGCAGCCACTCTGGAAAACAGTATGGAGTTTCCTCAAGAAGTTAAAATAGAGCTACCTTATGACCCAGCAATTGCACTACTAGGTCTTTGCCCCAAAGACATAAATGTAGTGATTCGAAGGGGCACCTGCACCCCAATGTATCTATCAGCAATGTCCATAATAGCCAATCTAGTGAAAGAGCCCAGATGTCCATCAACAGATGAATGGATAAAGAAGATGTGGTATATATACACAATGGAATATTACCCAGCCATCAGAAAGGATGAAATATTGCCATTTACATAAACTTTGATGGAACTAGAGGGTATTATGCTGAGCAAAATAAGTCAATTGGAGGAAGACGATTATCATATATTTTCACTTATATGTGGAATATAATAAATAGTGCAGAAGATCATAGGGGAAGTGAGGGAAAACTGAATGGGAAGAAATCAGAAGGGGAGACAAACCGTGAGAGACTCTTAATCATAGGAAACAAGGTTTCCTTGAAGGTTGCTGGAAGGAAGATTGGTGGGGGCATGGGGTAACAGGGTGCTGGGCATTAAGGAGGGCACGTGATATGATGAGCACTGGGTGTTATTTGCAACTGATAAATTACCAAACTCTGCTTCTGAAACTAATGATGTCTTATATGTTGGCTAATTGAATTTAAAATTTAAAAATCATTTCTTGTGATTTATAGAGTCATCTCTCTTTCTGGTACTAAAAGGGAGATATACTTAACGATAAATGATCTTTTCCTAAAACAGCTAGTCTTCTGAAGGTCCTAGAAACTTTGCTCCCAAATTTCCTAGAGACTAACAGTATCTCTAACCTCCTCCCAACTGGAAAGTATAAAATGGGCCACTCCTCATGACCCCAGTTCAGTTCTTTCTGCCCACGGGTCCTGTCCCTATACTTTAATGCATGAAAGACGTCTCAAGAATTTGCATGAATTTGTCTTTTTTTTTTTTTCATGAAAAGTTGTCTCAAGAGTTCTTTCTTGGCTATCAGCTCCAAAACCCAACCAATTGCTACATCTCAAGGATTTTAAGAGAAAAAAAAGTTAAAGTGGACTCATGGCCATTGGGCCCTGATCTCCAGCTCACTCAAGGATCCAGCTTTTTCCCAAGACTGATCCTTCTTTATTTTTTCATAATGTAGTTACTCGAAGATTCATTCAAAATATCCCTACCCCATTCCTACAATGATTTAAAATATATTCCCCCTAAGGTAACTAAAATAGTGGTAGCTCAATTTGTGGTGCTTTGCAACCAAAAGAAATTTTTTTAAAAGATTTTTATTTTTTTTGAGAGATAGTGGGAAAGACAGAGAGAACATGAGCAGGGGGAGGAGCAGAGGGAGAGGGAGAAGCAAACTCCCCACTGAGCAGGGAGCCCAATGCAGAACTTGATCCCAGGACATTGGGATCATGACCTGAGCTGAAGACAGATGCTTAACCCACTGAGTCACCCAGGCATTCTCCCGTCAGATTCTTACCATCAATGTCCAAATAAGGGGTAGAGCGAAAAAGGCAAAAATGATAATTAATCATGCACAATGCTTAAGAGGTGTGTAAAACATGATTAAGCAGGGAACAAAACAGAATGTGAAGCTAAATTCATAATATACCTAGTTTAAGTATAGTGGTGCTTATGCTTTCAAAACAGGTCCAGGAACCAAGTGTCCTGCCGCATTATCAAAATTCAAAATTAGGGATGCCTGGGTAGCTCAGTCAGTTAGATGTCTGCCTTCAGCTCAGTTCAGGATCCTGGGGTCCTGGGATTGAGTCCTGCATCAGGCTCTTTGCTCAGTGTGGAGCCTGCTTCTCCCTCTGTCCCCTCCCCTTGTGCACGCACGCTCTGACAAATGAATAAATAGAATCTTTTTTTTTTTTTTTTAAAGTTGGACCTTTTGGGAAAAAAATCAAAATTAAACAACAAAAATTCATCTGAGCAAATTTCAAGATCTTATTCATTTTATTCAATGATTCATGAATGGGGCAGCAGTCCACATAACAGGTAGAAAGGAGCTCAGAAGAGCTGTAGGAAAGGGAAGTCTTTTATAGGCAGAGCTATGGGGCAAGGAAATTTTAGCAAAAGAAAAGAAAGGATTGTTTGAAGCAAGGTCACCTTCCTTTAGGGGGAAGAATGGGGGGCTTATCATGCCACTGACCTCCTCTTCCTTTGGGGAATGAAAAGAGCCCATGTGGCAGATTATCTCCTTGGTGCAGACCAGAAATTTCCTAACTGACCAGTTGAGACGACATTTCTGGGGGAGGCTGAAACCACAGTTTGGTCAGTATGAAGCCCCAGCCTGGTGATTTGTCCTAGCAAAAATGACTCTCTCTTGAGCTTGTGGTGCTCTTTGTCACATTCCTAAATTTCCATTCTAGACACAAGAGGACACGTTCTTATTTCCCCCAGTAGTCTTATTGTAGGAAAGTTGTAAGTCCAAGGATAGAAGTCAGTTTGGTTACTGAAGGAATTCTAGCCCATTTAGAAGGAAGGAGGGAAAGCCACTGTGTGAATGTATATTTAGTAACAGCCATGCTGCCTCAAGGAGCTGCAGTAACGAGCAGAGCACGGGGACAGCAGATCTGAAGTTTTTTTTTTTTTTTTTTAATTTATTTATTTTTATTTTAGAGAAAGAGGAGAGCAAGAGGGGCAGAGGGAGAGGGAGAGAGAATTCCAAGCGGACTCCCCACTGAGCACTCGATCTCACAACCCTGAGATCAGGGACTTGGCTGAAAGGAAGAGTTCGTTGGTGGCTTCACTGACTGTGCCACCCAGGACCCTAGATCTTAAGTTTTCGAATTGAATTTACCCTTCAAGTACACTTTTGTATAATGATAATGTAACTTTATAATTATAATAGAATGCAATAGGTGCTGGACAAATGAAGGCTGAAACATAGTCCTGTGCCTTAGAGGGGAAAGCTCAGAGGAGAGGATATCTGAGCACAGCCTTGAAAGATGGTTAAGTAACCAAACAGATGAGGTTAAAAGGAGTATTCTGGGCAAAGAAATAACACCCATAAAACTGTGAAGTTTAAACTTTAATTTTTTCTAAAAGTAAAACATGTGGCTATCATGAAAGATTAAATATGAACTCAGGTCATTGAATAAACTCATAAATAAACCCTATTTATTCAGCTAGTGAATTAATAATGAGGAAAACTGTAACATGGTAAAAACAGTTCAAATGTGATCTTGGCTTATAGAAAATTATATTCTTTAAAAATTTTTTTAAATTAACATACAATATATTATTTGCTTCAGGGACACAGGTCTGTGAATCATCAGGCTTACACATTTCACAGCACTCACCAGAGCACATACCCTCCCCAGTGTCCATAACCCTATCTCGCCCCCTGTCACCCCCAGAACCCCTGTTTGTTTCCTGAGATTAAGAGTTACACATCAACAGAAAAATTATATTCTCTGCTGGACAAAATTCATGTGCAGTGTGGTGAACAGGAAATATCTGGGCTCTTATCAGTTTGGACAATTTCATTTATATCTTGCAAGTTGAGCCAAGGTATACATCTCTGTAGTGTCAGCTCATCCCCTGGAGAAATGCTGAACAACCCCTGACACCCCAGTGAAAGGACACACTATGATCTCTTTGGTCCACTTCCAAGTCGTGGATAGTTTTCCCCTCAGCAGATATGGGAAACTTACAACTTATATAGAAAAACATATAGAGTTCCTTATGATGGTCGTGAAAAGAAGGGAGTCATAAGATAGTCTGACCTAGCAACTGGAAAAAAAGTAAAAGACATTACATGTCCGAACTTGTGAATGGGCTAAGGGTTGGGGGCCATTTTGACAACCAGGTAGCTATGCAGAAATAAAACTAAACCTCACAAACCTCACAAAACTAAACATGGAACTCATCAGGTAGCATCAGTCTCTGACTCACTGTTCTGACCCTTACCTTGTCAGGGCTGACACAGAAAGACCTCAGCAACCAGGGAAGAGGGAGTGTTCTAAGAGGTCTGAATATGGCTGATAATTTTGTTTGGGTAAAAATACTAATCTTCTGTTATTTCAGTGACAAGAATTTGGCACTATTCTTTTTCCATTCAGCAAGCATGTAAAAGTCTAGAGAAGGAACAGCCAAATAGCAGGCCTTTGACTAATCCCCTTCCAGCCAGGCAGCAGTGTGCAGAAGACACAGACTATTTCAACAGAGACCCCACAATGGACACATCAAATGCCTTGAATTTGTTTTAGTATTGTAGGGCTGGAACAAGGACTAAGCCAACCACCAGGGTCCATTCCCATCACAGGGAGCTTCTGACAGAGTTCAGGACATGCTACTCCAGAACCTGGAAACTTGGCAAATTCAATCTTTTAAGCTGAAGAAATTTGAGAAAGGACAGAGGTACAAAGGACTTACTGACGTTTGGCTGAAGCAGATCATAAAACCCTCCTGGAAGAGGGTTTAACTTATACACTTTATTCTATCACATCTTTTTTTTTTTTTTTAAATTGATTTTATTCAGTACCTACCAACGGTAGGGGAAGAAGCTGAGGTGATTGGGCATTTTTTTTTTTTATTTTAAAGATTTTATTTATTTATTTGAGAGAGAGCATGAGCGAGGAGAAGGTCAGAGGGAGAAGCAGACTCCCCGTGGAGCTGGGAGCCCCATGCGGGACTCGATCCTGGGACTCCGGGATCATGAACTGAGCCGAAGGCAGTAGTCCAACCAACTGAGCCACCCAGGCATCCCATATTCTATCACATCTTTCCACCACTTTCCACCTTTCATCAAACCTAGCATACAGACACAGGTTTAACCACTTCTTTGGGGGCTTCATTACCTTAGGAAGTTTCCCCTGTTACTTAAACCTATGTGAAATAAATGTGCATGCTTTTCTCTTGTTAATCTGTTCTTTTGTTATGGGGGCCCAGCTGAGAACTTAGAAGGGTAGAAGGAATGGATATTTTTCCTCCCCTACACTTGTAAATGTGGCGATAAAGATAGGGAGCAGAGGTAGGCTCTCCCAGTTGTGTCCTCAGCAATCTGTCTTGCACTTTACTTGGGGTAGCAAGACAGTCACTCACCTGCCTGAATTAAGACAAGTGGAAACTTTGTTTTAGGAATCAGGCAGAAGGCCAGTCTTGAGAACTTGAGCACTGGGTGAAAATTCAGTGTCAGCTAAGAAAAATGGGTTCTCCACTAGGAATGGGTATGAGATTCACCGTGGAGCTCATCAAACACAGACATGCAAAACACCTGGTTCCCAAAGAGTCTGTTTCAGGAGGCCTGGAATCTAGTCTTTCTTTCTTTTTTTTTTTTTTTTTTAAGATTTTTAAATTTTTAAATTTCTTTGACAGAGAGGGAGAGATCACAAGTAGGCAGAGAGAGGGAAGCAGGCTCCCTGCTGAGCAGAGACCCCAATGTGGGGCTCCATCCTAGGACCCCAGATCATGACTTGAGCTGAAGGCAGAGGCTTAACCCCCTGAGCCACCCAGGCACCCTGAGTTTAGGCTTTCTTAAAAGTCTCTTGGGCACTTCTGATGAGAGGGGCCAAGGTTGGGAACTCCTGCCCAGGCACAGGGGTAATCTGATACTGTTTTCCTCTTTTAGTAGGCTCAGGGTGCTATCAAGTTGTGGGACTGCAGAGGGAGGTGGGGTGTGTGTGGCTGTAGAAAAGGGTAGATGAGGGCTAGGCAAAGAGACAGTTTGTTTTGTTTTGTTTTAATTAAGTAGGCTTAATTCTTCAGAACAGTTTTAGGTTTGCAGAAAAATTGGGTAGAAAGTATAGAAAATTCTCATATGTTTCTCCTTTTCCCTCTCTCCTATCCATATAGCCTACAGTTTTCCTGTTGATAACTTCTTGCTTTAGTGTGGTCCTTTTCCTATAATTGATGAGCCAATATTGATTATGATTAACTAAAGTCCACAATTTAATTAGGATCAATTCTTTGCATTTTATAGTTCTAGGGGTTTTGATAATGCATATCACTATAGGAGAGGAAACTGTTTTCCTCAGGTCTCTTATGGTTTCTGGCTGGGTCTGAAAATTAAACTGACAGAAATAAATAGGAGAAAAGCATACAAATTTGATAAATTTTTACATGTTCATTCTCTTCACAAGAGAATGAAGACCTGAAGAAGTGCCAGAGTAGGAAGCATTTGTACCTTTTAGACAAAGAACACATATATTTGTGAAGAATTGACAAGATAAAGGGGTTTGGTCTATGGGTAGTAAATGGCGAAGAAGTAACTAGAAAGAGAAGAATTCGTTTAACAAGGTTTGTTTGCAGATTCGTCTGGTACCACCTCTGACTGGGTAAGAGTTTGTCTCCAGGAAAAAAAATTATTTCCTGTCTTTAGACAAAAAAGGGACAAACTTTTCTGCATTTACTGATTCTTAACTGTCTTCAGTGCAAAATAATTTTTATGTCGAAGAGCCAGTTTAGAATGACATAGTCTGCTTTCCTTCAGCATGGACAAGGACTATTTCCTCATTTTTTTTTTTTTTTTGCATTTTCTTAAACTTCTTTCATCAGAGTTTTGCAGTGTTCTCCATGTTGATCTTGTTCATTTTCTATTAGTTTTATATCCATGTATCTCATTTCTCTTTGTTCTAATGTAATTTTTTTTTTCAAATTTCAATCGTTCATTGCTGGTATCTAAGAGAGCATTGATTTTTGTATATTAACCCTGTATCTTGTGATTTTGCTCTAGAAAGACATCACTTTTATCCTGTAGATAATTGAAGACATTAAAAGCAAGAGTATTCCACTATTCTATTTATGCTCAGGGAGTATTAATCTGGAAGAGATACGTAGAAGAGATTGGAAGGAAAAGAGGCTAGAGGCAGGGAGTCCCTATAGGAGGCTTTTCTGTGAGCCCTCCAGGAGACAGGGATTTACAGCACCAATGGAAAAGTCAGAACAGGTTCATGAGGCAAATACCCTAAATTGGCCCTTCTCCTTCATGCCTATGGGTCTCTTTCTTACTAAACTCCAACCTATCCATGTACCCAATGTGCAGTAAGCCAAATTCTGAGACACTGGATTTAAAACAAAGAAAGCTTTAGAGTCAGGGAGAAAGCAGGGGATCATTCCCAAAGCTGCCTTGCCCTGTTGCTTATATACATGAAAGGAAGGTAAAGAGTTTCTTAAAACTTGGGATGTCCTTGAAACAATCTGGAGGTAAGCCTTCTTGTGGACAATGAGGTCCTATTTGGACCAGGGATCAGATACATCAAAACAGATGTTACTGTCTGGTCCCCAGTACCTTTCTGCAATCAGTGGATAAATACGGAGTAGGAGTAAAAAGGCAAAGTTGATGTTTGTGCATGAGGTTAAGAGGTAAGGAAAACAGGGGCACCTAGATGGCTCAGTCAGTTAAGCCTCTGACTCTTGGTTTCAATTCAGGTCTTGATCTCATGGGTGGTGGAATAGAGCCCTAATTAGGCTACAGTCTCCATGGGAAGTCTACCTGGGGATTCTCTGCCTTTGCCCCTCCATCCACTTGTACTCTGTCTCTCTCTCTCTTTTTCTCTCTCAAATAAAGAAATTATTCAAAGAAAAATAGAGGTACATAAAACATAGTTAAGGAAGGAACAAAACAAGAGCTAAGATAATAATGCAGAGCTAAGATAATAATGCAAATAATACAATTATAGTTTTGTTTATACTTTCAAAATGGGACCAGGAACCGAGCGCCCAGCTTCGCCTTCACACAGAGGTCCTGATGGAGTTTTGGAATATAGGTGAGCTTTGGTGGGGTGAGGTCCAGAGCCGACAGCCAAAAAAGAATTCTTGAGATGTCTTTGGTGCAAAATGGTGGTTTTATTAAAGCATGGGGACAGAACGGGTGCACAGAAAGAGCTGCTGCACCAGGGTTATGAGGGGTGACTGACTATATACCTGGGAGCTGTGGGAGGTAAGGAAAAGGAAAGTTTCCAAAGGATTTTCATATGTTAAGGAAGACTCACAGGATACTGGAGACCCTGCCCTTGTCAAGTCAAGGTTGTTTTTCCCTCTAGTAGGGTATCAACATTAAGACTGTTGGGGCCCTCCAGGAGGAACATCACACATATGCCATCCAGAAGCGTGTGTGTGGGGTGAGCGAAGTTGCAGGTTGTCAGTCCATGCTCTGTTCTTAGCAAGCCTTCTGTTCTCTCATCAGCTCCATTCTCTTCACCTAACTTATAATTAATCCTCAAAACTCAGTTCAGTGTTGTGGCCTTATCTCTACCAGGTCCTCGTAGTCCCTTAGCATCTCCTCCACCACAGCTGAAAGAGCTATTTATAGTTATTGTATACAATGTATTTGTCTATTTATCTGATACTCTCATTGGATCATGAGCTCCTGAATCTGAGTAGCCCGGTATCTGGCCCAATAAAATTGCACGTAAATTAATAATTCATTCATTTTTTGTTTGTTGTTTGTTGTTGGAACTCAAAACATTAACAGGTAAATGGCAATCACCATATCAAAATTACATGGTGTGTTTTGTCTTAAAGAACTGAAATCACAGAGCTTCAAAACACTAAAGCTTAAGATCAGGAAGGAAGCTCTCCACCCATATCAGGAAGTCAGTACTTCCTCAAAACTTCTTTGAGGAAGTAATCACTTCTCCTTTGTTCCTTTAAGTAGGCTTGCTCTTTCTGCATCTGAAGGGATACGGGCTTTAAAGAGTGAGTTGGAGGGTGTGGGTCTCATCCACACCGTGCACAAGAAGGGCATCTTCCAAGCCCCAGGTTTCCCTTTCCTCTTTCCTAGGGCTCAGAACCCTTCCCTGCTGCACGCAGGCCACACTGGCACACCTGGCAGAGGAACAGCAGACAAAAGCCTCTGAGGCTGGGACTAACCACAGACTGTCCTCAGCAGGAGCCCCAGCCCAGAGGCCTGGTAAGAGGAGATGCCTGGGGTCTGGGGAGTGTAGAGCCATGACGATGGCCAGAAGGTCCAGGTCACATAGATGGAGGAGAAATATTCTAGGAGGGAAGAGGGAATAAACAAGTTTCTCTTTGCATAAGCACAGGTCAAAGAGAAGAATGGGATTTGCCAGTCAGAGAAAAGGTCATCTTAACTCACTTTCCTCCTCCCTGGGCTTCAGGTCCTTCCTAGAATTGTGAGACTCACATCAGAAAGAAGATGGTTTAAACAACAAGAAAGGGACCAATGAAATCTTAAAAGGCATGGTTGTGAATGATCATTTTGCTCTTATTACCTCTACTATTATCATTCTCTCACTTTTTTCCCTCTTTCTACACAGAAGAGATGATGCTGGATCTTCTGAGACCCTTTCCTCTCCTCCTGTTGCTTCTGGGATCATGGGGGCCAGTGCATCCACTTGGTGCTTGGGCTCAACCCCCAACCAGGGCTCAGTGGTTTGCAATTCAGCATATAAGTACAGGTCCTGTCCAATGCAACATGGCAATGCGTCGTGTCAATAATTATAATCAGCGCTGTAAGCCTCAAAACACCTTTCTGCATGACACCTTCCAGAACGTGGCTGCTACCTGTCTTTTGCCCAACAGGACCTGCAGGAATGGCCAGAATAACTGCCACCAGAGTGCAAATATTATTGGCATGACTTACTGCAGTCACACTGGAGGGACATATCCCAACTGCCGCTACAGTACTACTCCCCAGAACCAGTTCTACACTGTTGCCTGTAACCCCCCTCAGCCGGGCGACCCTCCCTATTGTCTAGTTCCTGTGCACTTAGATTAAGACTGAGATTTCCAGGGGCACCTGGGTGGCTCAGTCCTTAAACGTTTGCCTCCGGCTCAGGTCACGGTCCCATAAATAAATAAACATCTTAAAAAAAAATACCAGGGTTTCCAAGGTTTCCATTACTTCCTCTCTAACTTGGTACTTGTTCTTTTATGGTCTCTTCTGCTTTTCTTTTCCTTTGTTGATTTCCATGTTTCCCATAGAAGAAAGAAGAAGGGGACTGGGAAAATTAGAGGGCCGAGATGCAAGACCAGAATTGGGGACAAAAATAAACAGGATTCTTTTCTGCTTTGGAGCTCTGTGTGTTTTGAAGGAAGGGGATAGGGAAGAGGGCAAAGAAAGACCCAGGCCCGCTATTTTCAATCTTGGAACTTCTGCCAAGCTTTGTTGCATTGTGTTCTCAGCAATAAAATCACTTTGTGTTGCATTGTAATGACCTTGATGTGTGTGCTTGGGATCCTTTTTACAAATTGTCAGCCTGGGGCCATCTTGATTGCATTCACCAGCATTCTCAGGAGAACTATTTGGGCCCAGGTGCCCTTTGAGGTTATTTAGCAACCCAAGGCTTCTGCCACTTCCCTCACCCTTGTGTCTTTTGGACTTTGCAGCAAGAAAGTTCATCATCCTTCAAACTCTACTCAAGACTTTTGCATATTTCCCTAGAAGTCATGGTCTATGTTTGCTTGATAGTACTTCACACACAGGTTCTAACCCTAAGAACTGATGCATCATATATCTTTACTATTGGTTTCCCTATTCATCAGATAATGTTTTATTTTTTTTAAAGATTAGAGATACACACACAGCGAGAGAGGGAACACAAGCAGGGGGAGTGGGAGTGGGAAAAGCAGGCTTCCTGACAAGCAGGGAACCTGATGCGGGGCTTGATCCCAGGACCCTGGGATCATGACCCGAACTGAAGGCAGAAGCCCAATGACTGAGCCCCCCAGGTGCCCCAGATAACGTTTTAAATATAAGTACTAGTAGGGATAATGATCCACTGTAGCCTTGGAGTCACTTCTCCCATGATCTATTGGAATGCATAGTGAGAAAGCATAGATCAAGGGAAAAAAAAGCATTGGGGAACTAAAAACATTCTTGTCTTACCTAAATTCTGAAATATTACAGAAGTAATGCTGTTTTGGAACAGCTAGTGGATTTAGACACTGAAGGACAGGGAATAAGAATTTGGCTGAAGTGCATGTGGGTGTCTCAGTGGGTTAAGCTGTTAAGCCTCTGCTCTTGGCTTATGTTGCTGAGGGAGCAGAAGGCTAGCTAAGGACAAAGCACAAGCTGACACCCTGCAAACTCCCTACCTCCTCACTCCTGGGTGGGAGATATGTTATATTCTTACAGGAAACACCCAACTGTCTTAATGTTAATGCCTTGTTAGAGGGAAAAACTTTACTTGACAATAGCATGGCCTCTGGTATCCTTTGAGTCTTCTTTAACATTTCAAAATCCTTTTTGAAATCTCCCTTTTCCTTACTTCCCCCAACTCCCAAGTACATAATCAGCCATCCCTCACAACCCTGGCGCAGCAACTTTTTCTGTGCACAGGTTCTGTCCCCATGCTTTAATAAAACAATCATTTTGCACCAAAGACATCTCAAGAATTCTTTCTTGGCCATTCGCTCTGGACCTCACCCCACCAAACCTCACCTATATTCCAAAACCCCATCATCTGGCATCCAAACTTGGGGGTTTGAATCTGCTCATCTGGACTCTGAGCTTGGGTGCAAACTTAGCAAAACCCTTCTCTTCTCTTCCCTTACTCTCCCTTCAGGGGCTCTCTGGCTTTACTGGAACATTTTCATGTCAATTGCTCAGGCAGTAAACCTTTAGCCCCTGGCTACTCTATGGGGAGGAGAAAGCCTCTCTTTTGGCTGCAAGTTAGTACCCTGGCCGGGATGGTAATAAGACCTAGAAACTTGATGCTCTCTCTTTAGTCCTGTCCTTATACAAAGTTGTCTGTGTTGGGCATGGGACAGCCACCTAAGTCACCAGGATGGCTGCCAATTTTAAGACTCCCATGTGAGGTTTCCTCCTGATTCATCTAATGTGATCCCTTCCACATCCCTGGTCACTTCTGGCTGGGGGAACTCCACAGGGAGCTGCCCAAAACCAGTACCCAATGGAATTAAAACCCAACTGGGGACCATTTCCTAGGGTACTTAGCTATATGGACTACATGTGTAGGAATGTCACTTAGGTCACGATGGATTTCTATCTTTACTGATTTCCATCAATGTCCTCTACTAACTACTCAAGTTACAAAATTGGGTAATTTCCCCTTGTAAAACTTTTCTAGTGTTCTTCATCAATTAAAAATGGCAGGGCAATAAAACAGCTTTGAGGCATAGGATGGCACAGTATTTTGGTTCATTCACCAGGCAAACATCTGTAGCCTGGGACTCGATGGGAAAGGGAAGGGGGCCAGTATCCCTCCCGGGGCCTTTTAGGGCAGGAATGCCTTCCTTGTAAGGCAGAATGTGATCAATAGCAATCTTCTGTTTGAGGGATGCCTCCAGTCTCTCTCTTTTTTTTTTTTTTTCATATTTTTAAAATTTCTT
>PISX010011156.1:0-66947 GCA_004024625.1 Mellivora capensis
AACTCTTAATCTCAGGAAACAAACTAAAGGTTGCTGGGGGATGGGAGGGTAGGAATAGGGTGGCTGGATTATGGACATTGGGGAGGGTATGTGCTATGGTGAGTGCAGTGAAATGTGTAAGCCTGATGATTCACAGACCTGTAACCCCGGGGCAAAGAATACATTATATGTTAATAAAAATATATATATTAACCTGTAGAACTAGAACTAAATGATGGTTATAAGGAAAACCGTAGAGTGTGGAAGGTCTATATGATCTGATGATAGAGATGACCTATACTGTTTCAAAGGAGGAAAAGCACTGGCAAGAGTAAATGAAAAGAAGAATATGATCACTGATTGCCTCATGGATACAGACTGTGAGTAAAAGGATATTACTTCAAATTAGGTGTTGTGGGAAAGGGGTGGGGGGAAGGGGAAGAAAAGGTTGCTGATTCATAGCAAAGAATTAATAGACAGTAGCCAAAAATGTTGGGGAGAGAACAAAAGGTATCACATAAAGGTTTAGATACAATGGTAACCATTCATTTGACATTTATCCTACTCATTCTCTTTGCTTTGTTGTCTCCCTTGAGATTATTCTGTAAGGCTTTTAGGCATATAATGACCTAAAAAATAATTAGAGAACCAACATCACTATATTCTCCACCCAGTTTTTATAAATCCTAACACTTTATATATTAGCTCCAGAACTGGTTGGGATTCTGTTTTTGTTTTTTGTTTTATACAAACATCCCAGTTAGGGCTGTAGCCTGTTGCGTGTCTTCCATTGATCTCTTGTCTTCACTCACTTCAAGACATTCAACATCCTGAGTTTAGCTCATCATTCCTATGGTTGATGTTATTCTCTAATTGCATATCTACAAGCAATAAGGTTTGTTTATTAAGGTTTTTCGGGTCTTAAAACTTTTGTATTCCTCAACATTGTTTTTCAGATCCCTCCAAGTCACAGGTTCTCTCTAGATCAGCAGTGCCCAATAAGATAGTACCATACCCTGAGGAGGCATGTTGGAAATCTTCGGGGTTGCCACTGATTGTTACAACTTGGGACTAGGGTGATCACAGTATTTAGGAGGTGGGAGGGAGCCAGGGATCTTAATATCCTAAAAATTTCAAGAGGGTCCTCCACTTTGAAGAATTTTCTCTTGTCCCATAGGGCTTTCAGATAACTCACAAGATACTCATTTAGGTGAAAAATTATCTGAGCCTAGAACTTGACTCTATTTTACTTATACAAGAGAGTTTTGTTTTGCATAGTTTTAAATATACGCTGATTTTGTCCAGGAGTGTAATTACCATGTAAATCAAGAGAAGAGTGTGTTTGGTTTTATTCAGACCTTTATAGAGAATTATAAACCAATTCACCAATGCCACAATGGCAACTCCACTCCAAGTACGCAACATACAATATAAAACACTTTTAGCAATCTGTTCTTGCAGCTGTCACATGCATGCTAATTCTACATATGCATACCAGTATACCTATTTAGTCCATATTTCAAAATGTCATACAAAGGAAAATATCAACAATACACTAGGACTCTTTTCTTAAGATCCCCACTTTCTCATTACATGCAAGTGTAAGCAAATACATAGTTCTATTAATATCATCAAAGCAAATATTTATAGATTCAAATATACACTATTTTCTTCAAAATTACCTTCCTTTGATATCTCCATTATACTGTATCTGGAATATAATACTATTTTTGTAAAGGATATGTATTGATAAAAGTTCATTTGAAGATAAAAAATGAATATAAAATATTGGTTATAAAAAGGGTACACTGGATCTGATAAAGCTGAAAACTTTATATATAGACCAACTATATAGAGCTCCACTATACTAAGACACTAAGACCCTGCAGTTTGTTCATCAAATCTCCTGTTAATGGACATCTCTATCCCTCCTAGTTTTTGGTTTTTTTTTTTTTAAGATTTATTTATTTATTTATTTGACAGACATCACAAGTAGGCGGAGTGGCAGGCAGAGAGAGAGAGAGGAGGAAGCAGGTTCCCTGCTGAGCAGAGAGCCCCTCGATACCAGGACCCTGGGATCGTGACCTAAGCCGAAGGCAGAGGCTTTAACCCAGTGAGCCACCCAGGCACCCCTCCCTCCTAGTTTTTTGCTGTTACAAACAAAAGTGCTATGAGTAGTCCATATGTCTCCTTAAACATATCCAGAAGTTGCATGCTTTGCAAATATCTTCACCCAGTCAAAAGCTTATCTTTTGTTTTAAATGGTTTTTCTCACGTCCAATGGTCTTAGTATGCTTGGAGTTCAATTGAATGATGTTTATTTTATGGGTGCATGTTCACTGATGTTAAATTTACTAATGTGTTTTACTGTTGTAGTTAAATGTGTTGATGTTTACGCTTTCTGTGCCATAAATTCTAAAAATCTCTACATCCAGGTCATATGGATATTCTCATATCTACATCTAAGAGTTTCAAATTCTTGCTTTTCAGGTTTAGTTTCTTAGTCCACCTGGAATTTACATTTGGATGTGGTGGGAGTTATTTTCATCTTTTCTACACAGTCAATTCTTCCAGTAGCATCACTGTCTTCCCTGATGTGTAAGGTGCAATACTACCTCTCTCACCTATCAAAATTTCCATAACGTGAGGCTCCCTATTCGACTTCATTGGTCTATCAGAACCAACATCCCTAGTCCCAACTTCCTTGGATCACAATCTCAACCATTCTAGTTTTCAAAGTTTTGACAAGTGCATTTACATCTTATTTAGGAATGGTACATAGATTGATTCCCTTTAAGGGATTTTTACTATACAAAACAGTATCCTTATGAAAATTAAGAGGTCTACTTCTGTATTGTTGTTATAGAACACAATTGATGTGTGTATATTAAACTTCTATCCATTCACAATAACCTTGCTGAAATTTCTTATTTCTCATAGGCATGTCTATAGACTCCTGTGGCTTTTCTATGTAGAGCAGACTATAGTATCAAAGAGTAATGGTTACTTTTCTTCCCTCTCCCTTCCATATTTTTTTTATTTCTTTTCTCTACTTACTCCACTAAGACATCATGAATAATGTTAAGGATAAGTGGTAATAGTAGGCATTTTTATCCTAATTACAGATTTTAAGGCACTGCTGCTAATATTTACCACCTAACATCTAGTGATGAAAACATCAAGTCATCAAATTATTACAAATTATCAAATTCAAACAATTCTCTTCTCAGTTTGCTTCAAGTTTTTATCTTGCCTTGAATTCTATCAAATGCATTCTGTAGGTTTCCTAAGAGATGCCATGATTTTTCCTCTTAACTTAGAAACATGGTGAATGATAGAATATTCTAATTACACCTTCTTGCATTCCTAAAATAAACACAATGTGCTAATGATGTCTATTTATTTGTTTTGCTTGTTCTATAAACACAGAGGTTCAGCTTGCTAATATCCTATTTAAGATTTTGCATCCATATGAAGGTTACTGATCTACAAATTCTTCCCTGTTACCTTTGGTTTAAGTACCAACTTAGTCCTAGTCTCAGAATGATGTAGGAACATTCCTTCCTTTGCTTTGGAAAAGTACATGAGGTTAGAACTACCTGATCCTTGAATATTCATAAAAGCACCCTTAAAACCGTGTTGGCCTAGATCAAGTTCTCAACCTCAGTGCTCCTGACCTTGAAGCAGATAACCCTGTTGTGGGGGCCTGTCCAATGCACTGTAGCAACCCAGCCTCTGCCAAACATGCCATAGCATCTCTACCCCGAGTCTATCAAAAACGTCACCTCCCATTGACAGAAGTCCCCTGGGAATGGAAGGGGCAGCAAAACCAGACCTGGTTGAGAACCGCTGGCCTACCTTAACTTTAATTTAAATCAGGCATTTTGGGTTTTTTTTTTACCTTGAGATAACCTTGGCAGATTATTATTCTATGAAATAGCATTTCACCTATACTTTCAAATTTATAGACATAAAACTCCAATAGTCTCATTCTCTAATTTTTTTCCAATTATGCTTCTCATTTCATTTCTAATTACTTTTCATTTGTCGCTTTTCTTCTGTGACCAGTCTTATCAGAGTTCAACCTATTTTTTTATTCTTGAATAGCTTTTAGTTTTGTCAACTCTATTGTATCTTTTTCTCTTTAGTTTGTACTCTTAAATGTATTATTTGCCTCCTCTCACCTACCTTGGATTACTGTTCTTCTGTTTCTTAGCCTCTTGTTTTAGGCAATTTTGCTCACCAATTTGCAATTTTTCCTTTTACGTTCAAAATAGGTTTTTCATATTTAATAAAAATTTTCTCTTTGAAATTCTTGGAAACGTGTTCTTCAATTTCCCAACATAAATCATGATGTATAGGGTTATTTTAGCCATATTTGATTTCAAATGATCATTGCATTATGGATAGAGAACACAGTCTGTAAAATGCCCATCTCAGTCATTTGATGAACCTTTCTTTCTGACTGTGGAAGTAGTTCCATGACGTTAAAACATACTTGCTGAATGTATGCTTCTATAAAGACCTACTGGGTTTCAGTGCTCTTTAAACTCAAAGTTAAAACCCACTAGTGGGGCACAAAATCAGTTTGATAGGTTGTGACCAGCACTTTTTTAAATGAAAGGAGAAGTAATCATAGGGCACATTTTCTCCCTAACACCTCGGACATCAGGTCACTCAGCGAATAACATATAGTTCAGTGGCAACACTTTTTTTAAAAATTTCCTAATGGCACAAAAAATCATATTGCATATTATAATCAAAAGCTTACATAGGAAAATATGTAGTATATATACACAGAAGCTCATTTATACTAAGCCACATGCGTATTTCTCACTAGGGATAGCAGTCAAAAATGTCTGAAAAACAATGAATTACATTTTCAATTTTCAGAGTCTTCACTAAGTTTTTATCCTTTTAATTATCAGCTATTAAAAGAGGTAGAATAAAGTCTACCATTATGATGATTTGTTCATCTACCCCAAATTCCGCTGATTTTTGGTTGGGTGTTTTGGAGTTTTTCTGGTGCATACAAACTCACAATAGTTCTCTCCCAGGGTCAATACACCCTTTATGCCTAATAATGCTTTTTTTCTCGAAGTCTATTTTCCCTGATTAATGTAACTACACCAACTTGCTTTTGTTGGTATTTGCCAGGTAGATCATTTTCTCTCCCTCTACTCAAGCCATTCTGTTACCTTAGGTTTTCGGTTTATCTTCTATTCACAGTATACAGCTAGATTTTTAAATCCAATCTATGTCTCACTTTAACCTGTTGGATTTAATCCATTTATACTTTAACTCCTGAAATGTTCGGATCTTTTTCTACATTTTGTTTTTCTGTGTTTTGTTGTTTTTGTTTCACTACAGCTGTGTAAGGAATAAGGTCAGTTGACTAATCTATTTTTCCTTCAATGGTTTGAGAAATATGTACTCCACCCTTCCTGTCAAATCCACAACAGTCTCAGACACTGGTAAAAACACTACTCCCTATTTCCTCTTCTCTGCTTTTGGAATTCTTATTTGTTTCTGTTGGAACTTTTCCTATCTCCTATGTCTCTTGAATAGAAAATACGAAAGGGAAGTATCACTTTGTGCTATATTCTGGGTAAGTTCCTCAGACTGTATTTTGGTTCACTATGTCTCATTGGTTTCTGATTCACTTACTATATTTTTCATTACAAATTGCTCTGTTTAACATTTCCAGAGAAATGTGGCAGCATGGTTCCTCACGTTTGCTTTTGCTTCCTCTAAAACACCCGCTAAACTAAGAGCAGAGGGATTTTTTTTTTTTTTAAAGAAAACTCATTAGAAAAAGAAGATGGAAGAGGCAACAAGAACTATTTTTAGCAGCTAGAAAACATATGGGCAAGTAGTAATTGATTTAACAGACTCCAGAAAGCAAATTCCTAAGACAGCTCTGTGAAAGCAAAAAGACAACCCAATTTACACCTCAGGACACCCAGAAAACTGAGAATTGGTAGCACAATGTAACAAAGAGAAGACTGAGCACAGTGTGGTGGGTTCAAGGCCTTTGGGAAAGGCAGTGCTCTGGCTTTCCTCCCAGCGAAAGGCATAGGCACAGAAGGCCTCTGCCCTCTCCCCACCCCCAACTCTCCTATCAGAGGACTGGAGGGGTCTTCTCCAGAGGAGGTGTGATAGCCTCTTATGTGAGGGATGCCAGGCTCAGCTAAAGGTAGGAGGGAAACCAAACTGAAAATAGCAGACCAAGTTAATAATTCCAAGTAGAACACGGAGATCCCAATCCTCCTGCCCGACTGAGCTTCCAAAATTCACACAGCCTGGCGTTCACGCTCCAGGCAGATCAGAAGGCCCTTCTCTGGCCAACGTGGGGATCCCAAGAGGATGGATCTAGAAGTATTAAAGCAGAAACTATCGGACACCGCAGTGCAACCACGTCACTCTCCAGTAAAGCCATCACATGCTCAGATCTCCCGTCTGCTGAATACCCACTCTCACTCTGAGCGGAATATCAAGGACTGCTTCTCACAAGATCCCTCCCTAACAGGAACGATGAGCCCAAGGTACACTGGGAGGGGGGGGATCTTGGAGGAAGACAACAGAAGAAATAGAAAGAGGCTTTTAAACTATCACTAAGAGCTTCTCAGAAAGGTTCGATTTTTTAAAAGATCCAAAAAAGATCAATGAAACAAGTGTTGGGTGACTTTTAAAAGGAACACGCTGACAATCTAAAACAGAACTTGACAGTAAAAATGGAAAGTTTAACAGAAAGACAGGAATGTAATGTTGAGTCCACTTCCCAGAGAGTGAAGCAAATGCACAGAAAATGAAGGCAGGGGATGCTTGTTTTTAAAAACCCCACCATAGCAAATCTCAGGCAAAGGATTGGGATTTATCATAGTTTAGGACTTTAATACTAACACCAGGAATAAGAACAGAATGGGGCAAAACCTTCAAAACTTTTAAGGAACATTATCTCCTACTGAGAAGTTTCTATTTAGCCATCAATCAAGTGTCAGGATGCATTAACGACATTTCAGGCTTGAAAGCTTCACCTCCCAGGTGCCCTTTCCCAGGGAGCTAGGAGAAGGTATGTTCCCTCCAAACCACAGAAAAGAAAAACTTGGTATCCAGGAGACAGGAAACTCAACAGAGGAGAGAAATAAAGGGAATGCCCAAAGAGGTGGTGGATAGCGGGAAATCCTAGCACACAGCTGTGCACCAAGAAGAGAGGGAAACCGGAACGAATCTGAGGACATCGACTGGCTCTAAGATACTTCTTCAAGAAGCAACTGACAGAGTTATCTACGCATCTGAAAATACCATGAAGAAGTTGAGGATGGAAGAGAAATGCAGAGTTAGACTTTAGTAAGAAACAGATTCAGAGAAAACCAAACATAGGGATCAACAAAACTGATATTAAAATCAGAGAAAATAAAAAATAGGGCAGGCAAGAAGTAAGCATTCCTCACCACATGGCTCAGTAAGCAGGACTGATATGGTCACAATAATGCAAGTAGGACTAGTATGTACGGATAAGAGCTCAAGAAGTCAACATGTTTGTGTGGGACCAAGAAGAGGGGAGCAGAGTAAATTATCTTCTTTCATGGCGGGAAGTCAAAAAATGGCTAAACACCAAAAAAAAAACTAAAAAATAAAAATAAGTAAAAATCCAGAAGCTTGTTATTTATACATAAACAGTTGACCCTTAACAACTTGGTTGGGGGTGTAGGAAGGCTGACCTGCTACACAGACAAAAACCCATACCTAACTTTTGATTCCCCCAAAACGTAATTACTAATAGCCTCCTGTTGACCGGAAGCCTTACCACCAATAAAAACATATATATGTATGTATATGTATATATGCATATACATATACGTGTATAAACATATACACATGTATATACATATATGTATGTATACATATATGCATGCTATGTGTATAATACATATAACATACAAAATGTGTGTTAATCAACTGTAATCTTACAAAATAAGCTAGAGAAAAAGTTTTAGGACAATCAAAGAAAAATGCATTTATAGTACTGTATTCTATCTATCTTTTAAAAATCTGCATGTAAGTGGACCCATGCAGTTCAAATCCATGTTATTCAAGGACCAACTGTACAAGTAAATAAAAGAATCAACTAGAAGAGGTAAAATGGTGGTTGAAAGGAAGACAAGCGAGAAATAGAGGGAAGAGGGGATTGGTCAGGTAATTCTCTTGTCTGGAATTTGACTTCTGATCATGCTGCTGGAATGGCTTTCGGACCCTTTCCCCCAGGAACTTTCCAGGGTTAGATTGGGAGCTCATCTTGGGTGGAGACATGCTAGGCCATGCGTGAAACAGCGCTGGGCCTAAGTGGAGTTTCTGCACGTGCTTCTTACACTCCAGAGGCATTTCCAACTTCAGACCACATCCACACTTGTATCTCAACTTGAGGGCTCCTAGGCAAAGTGGGCAGTACGAACTCCTACAGTGGAGGCCATGGCCTACCTCTTGGATCCCCCTCAAGACCTAGGCGCTCATTTCCCCCCCACACCCCCACTGTCAGGAGTGAGGGCTGTTGACGGCCCACAGCCCCGTCCTGTCCAATACCCTCTATAGAGGGAAGCTCCCTCTTCCGAGGTTACCCTTCTCCCAAGGTTATACCTCCCCCTGGGGCAGCCCACACCAAAGACTGGTCGAGGTTCCCTGCCTAGAAAGTAAATTTCCATTGTCTAAGCCTCTCTGTGTGTGACAGTTTGTGAAGACAGTCTCAACAAACTTCTGCCGCTATGTTCCAGCTTCATGTGACCTTGTAATGCATGCCTCCGAGTCCCGCAATCTCAGCCTCTCTCACCCCAGAGGAGTACCCCATTCTGCACTGACAGCTCTGGTTTTCATCTCATCCTTTCTGGGGAGCAGAGGTTTCCTGGGGTTGTGGATTGTCCTTTCTCTAACAGATCAGTGATGTCCTTTCTTGAGCACTTTAGGTGTCTAATGGGGGAGGGTGAGCAGGGTTCAGGTTATCGACCCCATCCCACTGCCCTGTCATTTGCCCTGACATTGAAAGGATTCATCTTCGCCTTAGACCTGAACTCTTGAAGGGGACAGAGGATTGCCCCACTTCCTAACATCCTCTGTGTCACCAGGCACAACAGACTGTGCTTTGCCAGCAGGCACTCGGTAAGGACTGGCTAAACACAATCACTGGCTGGGAGGAAGGATGGGCGGTTCAGTATGGAAGATGGTGGAAGACGGTGGAAAGTGAGGAACAGGTTCCTTTACAGGCAGTTGGGGAGCGCAGTGGTAGCAGAAGGGTTCTCTGCCTGGCTCTGGCTTCACCTGGAATTTCCTAACCTCAGTCAGTCTGCACTTCAGCCCTCAGAGACAAGGGACCAGAAAATAACCTCTTGTCCTGAGCAGTTACACCGGAAATTCACATTCCAAGACGCACTTCCCAGAGCACAACGCCACAGTCTTGGACTACAAGCAGACCAGAAAACCTCTTCGCATCCAAGTGGCTCACCACTATGCCTGAAGAGCCACTCGGGGACAGAGGGGAAAGCCCTCCCAAATTTCCCCCAGAGTACTGGCTGTAGCCCAGCAGAACCCAAGGCCCCTGCAAGGAGGGGCATGGAACCGCTGCGCCTATTGAGTCCACCTGGGGCCCCCATGCCCAGCTCCCCTGAGTCCCTGCCACAGCTGTGTGACAAGGATAGCCCCAGGCTAATGACTCTGGCCACACTTTAATTCAATGCTATGTACAGTGTACAGAGAGAAGGGGGGCAGAAATGTAGGCAGCTGCAGAGACCCCCTCATCCACTCCCAGCTCAAAACAACGACACAGCAGCTCATTGTGAGCCTGGGGTCTCGGGAAGTTGTGCTTTCCTAACAGCTGCAAGGGAGGCACTTCCACCCAAGAGGAGCTGGAGAGCTGGGGAGGCGGGGAGGGAGGAGAGGAGGAGACAAGGGGCTCTGGCATCCCAACCCCTTAGGAAGTTGAAGACGTCCCTCTTGCAGTTTCCCTCGTTTCCATTCACTTGAAAAAGTCACTATTCCTTTTCCTGGGATCTTCGCCTGCAAACATACATTCTCGGTCCGTAGCAGCCATGGTGGCCTCAGCAGGGAGATGTCAAAAATGACGCCAGCCCACCGGAGAGCTGAGTGCCAATCATGTTAGGGGCTGAGAATCCAGACCGGAGAAGACAGAGGCCCTGTCTCGGAGCAGGGTATATTATTGCCAAGCAGTAATTCAGTGATTCAAGTATTGTGTCAAGTTTCTGATTATGGGTGCCCATGGGACTACCGGAACCAAGGGTCATTTCTATCAGCTCAGAAGCCCAGGGAAGGCTTCCTGGAAGAGGCAGACCCTTCACCTCAACGTTGAGGGGTAAGTAAAATTGAGCCAGGCAACAAAGGGGGGTTGTCAGGAACAAAGAGCATCTGAGGCCAAGGGCAGAGCAGGACGCAGGGTGTGGGGAACTACAAGGAGCATTTATGGGCTGGAGGGGCAGTAAGCTAGGAGATGGAGGTGTCCAGCCAGGAAGGAGGGGCCGAGACCACCAGGGGCCTCACAGAAAGCAAAGGGACCTGACTAAAATGCCACTCTATATTCTGTGTTTCCTCTTTGAGCTAGCAGTGTGGGGGTAGCAGCGGTGACAAGGCACAGAGTCCTCGATGACATGAGCGTATGAAGAAGGCAGGGAGCACTGTCAGGATGAGGTTCCCAGCCACGTTTCAGCCTGTTCTCCCCTCCTGATTTCCACTCCTCAGAAGCAGCATCCCTAGTTATCATTCACAGCATGCTTACGGAAGCAAGTTATCCCACTGAACACCCCCAGGATGTGGCTCACAAACTTCCTGCCCACATCCCCCTCAACACGTCACCCGCCTCAGCAGCAGCAGCCAGACGGTGGTTGGGAAGTTGTTCCTGAAGGTTCTCCACATCAAATCCACTTCACACAAAACTGTGAAAACAGCAACCAGTGAAGAGGCCCGTGCTAATTCAAAGACCAGCAAGGATAAGACATCATGTCTAACCTAAGCAGCAACCAGAAGGTGTGTAACCCCAGGCTTGGAAGTGCACAGACCATATCCTGAAGGAGACATGAGGCAGCAGCATCAAAGCTTGTCCACAGGAGCAGGAATTGGGAAAGAAAGAATTTAGGATGTGACAGAGATGTGCAATCGTATCTTTGGTCTCATGAACTTTTATAATCAGCATATACTGTTTTTATCAATCCAAAGAAAGACCAGCAAACAACACAAAGGATCAATCTCCAAGCAGAATGTCAAGGGCATGTCTAAGGGACATAGCACAGAAGACTAGGGCCTCACACACACCATCATCTAACGGAGGTGGGGCAGAATGAGAAAAACTGTGAAGGAATCAGTGTGATGGATAAAACCAGGCTGGGGGTTAGGGGGGTGGGGGTCTAGTCTGCATGGCTGTGAGGCCTCCAGAGGGGTCAGCCACATGGAGATCTGTGAGAAGATGAGCTTGGCCAGAAGACACCCTCTCCAGTCCTGAGAAGTTGGGGTGTCTGAGAACGGGGGCAGGGGGGAGGGGCGCGCGGCAGGCCTGACCTTTTTGGATACTGTCACTATTCAGATGTTACTCTCAGGGCACCAGAAACCAACAGAGGACTTCAACCCTCTCCCATCTCACAATATGCCAAAATTAAGAGACTACCTAAAAAAGTTCTCACACACACACACACACACTATCAAGCTTATAGAAGATAGGTGTGATTTCATTTTATCCAGCTCTCAACTCTTGGCCTCACAATTTTAAAATAAAAAGAATATATATTTTGTCATTTTTAAGGGACAAAAGTTTATGCTAAAATCAAATATATTCATTTTAAAATCACCATATTCAAAAAGAAAATCACCTCTTTCAAAAAATTTTTCTAATTCTTCAATCTATTGATTCACTAAATTTTTGAATGAGCTTTTTTGAGGTCTTAGTTTGGAGTACTTTTTTATTTAAAGGAGCTATGTATCTTAAGAAAGGTTTTCTGTCCCCTGAGTGTATTTCAAATATATCTTCATTTCCCAAAGAACATGTATTGAGTGACTAAAAATTAACTCGCACTCATTCACACCTCAAAAAAGAATGCATTTTCCTAAATCATTCTAACGAAGACATTAATAATGTCAAAACCCTGAGTTTTGAAATAGAATTTCTGTTCTCTCTCTAGATGTATTAAAATAGACTTTTTTTTAAGGTTTGTTCATACCGTGATTGCCATTTTCCATGCTGCCTACCGATTATAAACAGAACCAATTTTAAAACCAAACTAGGGCTCTCTCTGCAATATTCAAGATGTATTACCATCTGCTTTTATATCAGCATTTTTAACAGGTCCAAAATCTCTATATTACCAAGGATTATCAGAAATGGCTTATACCTCTTTCAAAGCACACATTCTTTCCAAAACACTTTCAAGTCACAAACTTGAAAGTTCACTTAATTTTTCAGACTATACCAGACATGTGACTGTCAACCAGATATACACAATTGGTTTATCACAGACAACTCAGTTATACTGACCAAAGCTAGTTTTGTCATTATGTCTCTTAAGAATTACTAATCTGAGAAAACACAGCATACCTGATTACCTAGAAGCTTACAGGAGGTGGAAGGGTGACAGTCTTTATTTGCAACATACATCCTATGTAAAGAACATGAACTTTTCCAGTTGACTGAGAAAAGCAGCATCCCTAAAACTTACATAATCCATCACCCTCATTTCCAAACACACACAAAAAAAGACAACAGCATTTTTTTTCAGAAGACATTCAGCAAAAATCAGCATCCATGATAAAAGAGAAAATGGCAGGTGAGCTGAAGACAGGAATTCCACCAGACCCCAGCAGGTGCAGCTCCAAGTCGCTGCCCTTGGCGAGAGAATGGCCATAAGGATGATCAGATTGTCTCAAAAGTTCTTCAGTTGTTTGTAAAAATACATGAGCTCTAAGCCTGGTACCTAAATAAACCTTTAGATCAAATTTATCTCTTTCTAATAAATATTTTCCTTCCATCTAATAAGAAAAAAAATTGATTTTTAAAAATCAGTTCATTCATTCAACAATCTCGCATACTGATTCCATGCAAAGACAGACGCTCCTCCTTCCCTGCAGAGTTTACCATCCAGCAGTGGCAAGATGTAATGATCAATATTCTAATCACCATGATTATCAGCCTCCACCAACACGCATGCGCGTGCGCGCGCACACGCACACACACACACACATACACACAGTGCGGAGACCTTTCTATCTCTGAGCATCACAGGTAGTCATTCAACAGCAATTGTCTTTAAAAAGACCAACTGGTCCAACCTGAGCATTTCGTTGGATGGCACAGGGGTTCACTAGGCCAGCCTATCCCATTTCATCCCACATCTCTGTCAACCACCTCCCTGAAGAATAAGACTGGGGGATCCTTGTGACAAATTTTTTAAAGACATATTTATTGCCATTTCGAAAGCATACCATTTCCTTTAGATACTAATTTAAACCTAATTTCAAAGTCAGCTTATATTGCCTAATCCTTATTTCTCTTTCCATTCAAAACTATGAAAAAGACTGCACAAAAGTCTGCCAATATGTAAATGACACTTTAAAAGGGTTTTAAATAGTTCATATTACAAATGAATTTAGGAAACTAAAGGGTAAACAGGACAACCCTAAACAACACAACCAGAGACCACCACAAAGGTTTAAAACATAAAATACAGGGCACCTGGGTGGCTCAGTGGGTTAAGTCTCTGCCTTCTGCTCAGGTCATGATCTCAGGATCCTGGGATCAAGTCCTGCATGGGCTCTCTGCTCAGTAGGGAGCCTGCTTCCTTCTCTCTCTCTCTGCCTGCCTCTCTGCCTACTTGTGATCTGTCTGTCAATAAATAAAATCTTAAAAAAAAAAACATAGGGGCGCCTGGGTGGCTCAGTGGGTTAAAGCCTCTGCTTTCGGCTCGGGTCATGATCCCAGGGTCCTGGGATCCTGCCCCACATCGGGCTCTCTGCTCCACGGAGAGCCTGCTTCTCTTGCCTACTTGTAATCTCTGTCTGTCAAATAAATAAATAAAATCTTAAAAAAAAAACAAACATAAAATACAAACAAAAGCACGCACGCGCACACACACTAAAGCTACACCCTAGTTAAAGTAGGGGAAAACAGAACTCTTCTACATTTTTTTGGTTTAACTTGTAACCAACTTGGGAACAAATTGTATTACAGAAAGTAACACAAATCATGCTATTACAGGCCTATGCCAACATTCTATAGGCAAGAATTTAGAGGATTTAAATCAAATACTCACTAAAGGCGTAAAATCATTTTAAAAGAAAGAAAACATTCTAATTCCATACGCATTATGCAACAGGCTTTTCCTATTAAAGGAAACAGAATGAAATTTTCAAAATAACTGATCTGGCAGAATATATGAAACCAACATTTCCTCATAATTTTTCCCTATTAGGAGATTAAGTACGTCTAATGTAGACTTACTCTCCCAAAGGAAAGATTTGTTCAGTATTTCTTCACATTTGTGTCCTCATTCAAACACCCACATGATAAAATCATAACAGCTCTATCTGGCAGGAGGACATGTCTGAGTAACAATTATTCAGTTGGTAAATCACCACCCCTCATTCCATTCCTCTTTCTTTACATATGTTAATGATGGTGTCTGATCCAGGGCCCACCACCAGCCACCACACTGAATTACCCTCCAGGGACATCAATCAGATTGTTATTCTTGTTTCAGCTGAAGAAAAGGAGGCAAGAGGAAGGAAGAGCTATTTTCAGGAATCAGAATTCTCTTGATTAGATTTCTGGCTCACTGGTAAATGTTTATACCCTGAAATGCATTACCCTCTACTTCTAAATGTTTGGCTTTTTTCTAGAGCCACAATATAGCACAGTGTTTCCAATATAAATTTTGCCAACTAATATGTGCCTAGTTTTGCAGGGAGCATTTGGTCAAATTCTAATATTCGCTCTTGGGAGCCAACACCAACTTCCAGCAGCAGGTCTAACTGCGCAGAATAGAATTTTCAACACACACAGAGTAGTATCTTCCAGCAGACAGCCCTTTCTTCTCCCACTCTGAGGGAAGCCACATGAGACATCTGGCATGATACTTATCACTAAGAATATAGATCTTTCTGGCAAAGTAAAAAACTAATCACAAAATTCCCCAAATACATTCCTCTTTACCCCAGCATTAAAAAAAAAAAGAAAAAAGAAAAAAGGTAAAAAACCCACAGTGGTTTCTACCGAGGTTGAGATGAAGCTTAATGTCCTCGCTTAAGCTTAGAAACCATTGTGCGATTAATAAGAATAAATAGCATATGCACATTTCTTTAGGCTGCAAATGTTAGCTGAGAAAATGCATGTCAGAGGGCTTCCTAACACCTAAACAGGATTATCCATAAACAGCAAATAGATTATCCGTAGGCACCAAGTGTTCGGTTATCTTAGCTTTTCTTGATTGTAATATTTTTGTTCCCCTTGTCACTGAAAACTTGACAGAGGACCCTCCCATTCCTCTTTCATTAAAATGTGCACATGATTTGCATCCAAACCTTACACAGCCATCATGGGAGGGGGTGGGGCAGGGGGGGGGGCATGTACTGCGATATTGCACTCATCTGGTTGCATTAAGCTCAAAATGCAAATCTCAAGGATATAGATTTGTCCCATGTCAGCCCAAGCTGAAGGCATCCACCAAGAGAATATTTTCCCTATTCAGCTAGCAGCCAGAATCTCCTTCCACAAACCCGCATACTGATGAGAGCCAAAGCTCCCAGGATCCCTCTTCGTTTCTTCTTAACCCACCTCTTCCCTCTGCTGCAGAGAAGCCATTTTACTAATTTATAAGTACCCTGACTCTCCCATCATCTAAAAAAAAAAAAAAAATTTCCCATCAATAACAGTCAACTGAAAGCAAAAGCGGATTGTACAGGAGTCAGAGAATAAACCAGACAACAGCAGCCCGTATTGAGCGGCAGGACTCCACATACTTACTGAAGGCAGCCACAGCCAGGGCCAGGGTGACAATAATGGAGAACCAGGAGACCCACAACGCCTTCTTTCTGTAGTTCTGGGCCTCGTGAGGCTTCAGGCGAGTGCTGCTTTCTAGTAAGCCTGACAAAAACAAGGAGAAAAGGAAGTTAGACATTTCCTTATTAAGAAACCCACATCCAGAGCTACACGTTCTTATCCAAGGACTGCAAACTGACAGCCCGTGGGCCAAGATGTGTTTTGTTTGGCCCACATTGTGTTTTAACAAATTAGAAGGGTTCACTTGGAAATCGGGCTTTCTGGCACCTCTTGCCAAATCACAGGCTCTAGCTACAGGGGCAAGTATGCCTGCAGGCTAACAGCAGTCCTCCTCTCTAGAAAGACCCCACAGACCCACTCACTGGACCTGGACCCCTGCCCCAGCATGTACTCAGCTACGTGGGTCTTGCTCTAGTAAGCCCCTTCTGTTAGGAAAACAGCATAATGAGCCCACATTGAGCAGGGCCTGTGGGTTCCTCAGCCATTAAGCTGCACTGATCCCACAGGCAGTGCCCACAACTTAGTGAAAGAGCCTTCGCCCAAAGCCATGAGTCCCTAAGGCAAACAGCCTCATTGCCCCTCTCAACAATTAACAGGAAGAGAAGGACTTCTCTTCAATCACAACCAACAATAGCCACCAGACCTCCATTATAGGCCCTGTTTTCTTCCCGCCTTTCTGCTCTGTAGTACGTACTGCTCTACACCACTCATGAGGCAAACAGTTCTCAGATTGTTCGAGTCAGGTAAACCTACTCAAACTGGGCACAGCTTTCTGGGCTGGCCCTGTGTGAGGAAGGTTTGATTTTTGTCTCTGATGCTTTCAACACTAGGGGTCCCTGGCACCAACTGAAATTCATGAGGCCTTAGAGGCGATGCCCAAGCTCCATTTGCTTTGGGTGGAGGGTCAAAACATCTTCAGCATGACCCCGAATTCTATTTTTTTCTTCTCCTTTGAAACTAGATCATAGATAGCGTCAAAGACCGAATTCTCATGCGTTGTCCATTGACAGGAGCTTATGACACCACCTTGAGCTAAACAGCCCAGGACATACCTTTCAGGGGTGGTGCAGCTTCATCAGGACAGCTCCAGATGGTGAAGAAATTGGTAGTCCGAGCTCAGGCACCCATTGGTAGAACACCACACAGCATGCAACATCTCACAGCTGGCGCATCGTGTAAAAGACACCATCCCACTTAACCAGCTGGGCACCCTGCTCAGCCTCTGGCGTGAAAACAACATCCTCTTCCAAAATCATAAAAGATCCTGGTAAAACTTCAACATTTCATTTACTACCCGGACCCAAGCGACCTCAACAAGTCCTCAAGGAAGCAAGAGGAAACTTCCAGGAAGGTGCTTAACGAACCCAGTCTATGGCCCAGAGATTTTTAAATAATCAAAACCTGTAGATTTGCATGGTATCAGAATGTAGAGGAGAGTGCAAAGGGTAGGTCTACACACCTCTCCATCACCTCACTGTAAAAATCTCCCAAACCTTCCTTAATAAATGCACTTGGATGAAAAAAGATAAACCTTCTCTCCTCAAATTCTGCCTTCAGTACACATGATTTCAAATTAAAATCCCTTCACCTGCCTGTTTTTATCCCTTTGTCTACTTTTTCCCTAGCCACCAAACAACACCCCATTCCAATTTTCAATGACAATCACCCTTATCTCCTGTTTAAGCCAACCTAGAAGGAGCAGGTCCTACACTCTCCCAATCATTTGTTTCCTTTTTCCCAAATGATATAAAAATCTTCCTTTTCATTCTGGCCAATTGATTTTCAGGAGAAGTGAAGCTGTAATACATAAGTACTGACTCAAATAAGCAGCTCATTTGCTGCGTATTTTGACACCAACAATCGCAAGAGGTTTATCCACTGGGGGTAAAAACAAGGTTCCTTTCAGAAGCAGATTTCATTTTCCACGAGAAAGGACAATGATCTGGGTTTTTCATTACGCCACATAACAATTATTTTTCCTTCCCAAGCCAGCTGTTTATAGCAATATAGTCCTGACCACACAGACCACTGCGTGCCTCACCCCACAGTGGACCAGCACACTCAGGAAGGAGTTTGGGGTGTCCACTCGCATAGGCTGGACTGCCCTGCTAACAGGATACCTGAGTCCTCTAAGCAGCAGGACTGGTGGTTCTTACTCACCTCTGATCATGTGTGTGCATGTCTCCCCCATAGGAGGTTTTGAATTTAAAAAACTAGAGTAAATGTAATGCGAAGACCATCCAAGAAGGCAGGAACTTTCCCATATAGGTCAAGCCTTTGCTTATTTCCTACTAGTTTTCCTTCCTAAAAGTATCGCTGATACCAAGAATGGAAAACATCCCCCTCCTCAAAGGGGAGCACAACAACCTGAAAAGACCCATAAATGAATGGTCCACATACAGGTGCCTCTACCTCGGCCTCCACATGGGGCTGCACACACACTCACAAGCAATGATGCGAAGTCCTCAAGTTTTCAGGAAGCTGTGCTTCAGAAGTAGAAGGTAGCCCAGCTTAGAGAAGCTAAGGAAGGCTGCACATTTGCATGTAGAGCTACGTCCCTTTCTCAACATAGTTGGCCTCCATATTCAGATTTCTAATTTCACTCCAATTCAATCTATTTGTAACCTGGGCCTAACATTAGTAAGCGTAAGGGCTGTATGAATGAAAGACTGATAACTCATTGTTTGGGTAGAGGGGGAAATGCAAATATATGCGGTTAAGTTGAAGCCATCCATCATTCCCATTCTAGTATGAATTAGTTCTAATTGCTTTCTCCTAATTGCCACACTTGGATTTTCTGAAGGAAGGGCAATATTCATTAGGTAGGATGGTAGCAAGAAATGCAGAAGCATGTAACACTCTAAGTCAACTTGGGGCTTGGGGCAGAATGATGGGGAAACACCTGTGTAGAGAAGAGTGGATATTAAGAGGGAAGAGGTGGAAACACCCAAGACAAACTTGGCCTATTTTGTGGGTGTTAATCCCTGAAAGTCTCAGACCACAGGACTCTTGCTCCCTGACTACAAGGCTCAGCGAAATGGCACTGCACTATCGTCTAGTTAGGTTTCTAGGAAGCAGCCCCCATCACTTCTAAGGGGAAAATACCCCTAAAGTCCTAAAACATTAGATGATAAGGCAAGCATTTGATGGGAGTTAGACGCAGTCTGTAACCAGCTCTAATAGCTCAAAAGGAAGTGAGGACAAGAAAGAAGGCCAAATATAGACACACATCCAGGGCACCGACCCCCCACACACGCTATAGGTATTGAGGCCTAGAAAAAAAAGCAAGCCAGGCATGATGGAGAGACGCAGAGCAGGCAACTGCTTTAGCTTCTTCCTCCCCAAATCCTCTCACCACTAGGAAAAAGGTAGCTGCTATGGAACTGTTCCCAAGGGGTTCAAAAATCAATATGGGAAAGACGCAGCCCCATAAGAAAAAACAACACAAACACAAAATATTGTAATAAACCTCCCCAGGTAATCTGATCTATTTAACAAAAATGATCCATTCATCATTAACTCTTTGCTGTCAGCAATAGGTCAAACAAAAGAATGTCACACTGACTTTCAGCTTTCAATACCACACGGCGCTGGGTTCTTTGGAGGACAGGGTTCACGCTAACAGAGAGGCTGTGTGTGATATGCGATGCTTTCACACAGGGATAGTTCATGAACAGTGAATGCTTTCATGCTATCATATAATGGAAAATGAAATTCAGTTGACCAATGAAAAAAACCCTAAGAATTAATTCAGAAGGGCTTTTTACACTTGAGCACGAAGCTACAAAATGATGCTAAATATTAACTCCCCCTAGCACTTTCTCCCCTCCTGTCCTTTTGTGGGGTGGGGAGAAATAGGCCAGCTTTGACAAATGACCTGCAGTGCTACAAAAATAAGCTCAGCCCAGAGTTCGGTCTTTCTTCAATACAAAATTCTGAAGTCCTACAGTATTAGTTGCAGAGGAAAAGGTAATTCACATGACCTAGAATAAAAGTGATAGATTCCGTGGGGGTGCTTGCATGCCACCCATCATCCACTCTGTAACAGTATCTAGTTCTGTTGGAACAGGAGGAGAAACTGCAACATAGGTGCAGAACTCGTTGCAACTGGAGTAGCTCCAGTTCCTCCCCTGAGCAATCCCTGCAGAGTCTCCGGGATTGCTGTTTCCCTGTCATTCTATTTCACATGCTACAGTTTAAAATTTCTATGAGGAAAGAGATCGTGCATCCGAACGCTAAACCGGAATAAAAATGCACAGGAGATACTAAGAATAGGACTGAAAACCTGCTAAGACTGAAATATAAAAATCCGCCACAGCCAACAAAATAAGGCTTCCAAGAAAAGGGGGTGGAGTGGCAATGAGCCGGCTCCCCGTGAAGGGCCTGGCGGCAAGAATACCGCTTCGGCCACTAACGGGCTTTAGCCCAAACACGGAGTCTTTTTGAGGGGGCCGATCTGAATTTAGATTCAGAAAACAGCAGAAAATGTATGGATGTGGCCAAGAACACGGATCCCTGCAAGCCAAAAGGAAACGAGGCAGGGAGGGAAAGAGGGATGTAGGAGGAAAGAGGCACGAGAATGAACAACGGAGTCTCCCCCGTTTCTTGCGGGCATCTCAAAGGGGGTTATCGTCGGTGTGTTGGAAGGTAGGGGGTTGGCCTCCCAGGAAAGGGACGTTTGCGGGGTTCCAGACCAGTGTCTTGGGGGGATTCTGAAGGGGCTGGAGACGTGTGCTGGGAACCACCAGGTTTCAGTGCCATCCATTCAGAGGAGGTTGGTGGTCCCAACTCGACTGCCCCAGTCCTCTGCCCGCATTACCAAACAGCAGGGCAGTGACCTATGGTAAACTAGGTGTCCTATGAGTGAGTCGGGGGTCGCCGGTCTTCCCTCGCCGAGCCGACCACCCACCGACTCCGCGAGGCTAAAGCCGCAGAAGGAAGTTCTCCCGGGGTGCCGGCCGCCGGGGGCCGCAGAGGACTTGGAAAGAGGACGCACTGAGCTCAGGTCCCTCCTAGCTGAGCTGGGCGCCGGCAGTCCACCGGGAGCACTGGGCTCCAAAAGCAAAAAAAAAAAAAAAAAAAAAAAAACCGCCTCCCGCAAACTTTTCCAACGGGCGCTGGAGGGCCGGAGCTAGCCAAGAGGAGAGCACGGGCTCGTGCGAGGTCGGTCCGGAGGCTGCCGGGCTCTCGCGCTCCCGGGAAAGAGCGGCTGCCCAGGCGACGCCGACTTCAGGAGGTGGGGCTGCCGCCCTCGGCTCTCGGCGCTATCCCGGGGTAAGTCCCGGCCCCGCGCCCCCGAGCGCCCCGCCAACCTGAGAATGGGTAGAGGCGGGCCGGGAGCAGCGGCTCCTCGCCGCGCCCGCCGGCCGGGGAAGGGCCGCGCCGGGGAGGCGGCCGGGCGGCGTGCGCTCACCTCGATCCTCCAGCCCGTCGCTGAACTGGCCGCTCTCGCTGATCCGCAGCTGCCGCTCCTCGTCGGGCTTGGGTGGCTCGCGAGCTGGGTTGCTCTGCGGGCCCGAGCCGGGGGCGGCGGCCAAGGGCGCGTGGCCCCGGGGCGGCGCCGGGACCGCGGGGCCCGAGGGGCTGCGGCGCTCGCTGCCCGCGGCCGGCTCCATGGCGCGGGGCGGCGGTTCCGGGCGGCGGCGACGAGCGCGGCGAGGACTTGAGTCAGAAGTGCGAGGCGCCGCGGCTGGGAGCGGGCAGAGGGACGGACAGACCGCTGAAGAGGGAGGGAGGGAGAGGGAGGGTGCCGAGGAGCTGAGGTGCGCCGGCAGCGAGTTGGGCGGGGGTGTCGAAGAGCCGCACGGCTCGCGCGGCAGGAGGCAGAGGCTTGGGGCCGCACTGTCGCCGCCGCCGCGCTCCGCCCACGGGGGCAGGTGGCGGCGGCAGGGACCCGCCCCGAGGCCCCGGCGCCCAAGCCCGCTCTGGGAGGCCGGCGGGGAGGTAGGGAGGGATCCGGCCAGGCCAGACGCCTGGAGGCTCGCGGGAACTGCTGGCGGCCTGACGGGGGTGTGACTGGAGACCTGCCCCACCCGCGCGGCGGGATGGGGTCCGGAGGGGACGCGCTCGGACCGGATTTCTGCGGTCCGGGAAGGCAGTGGCCGTGCTCCGGCAGGAGAGAGCGGGCAGCGCCCTAATTTGACATCTTTCTCCTCTGGAGCTGCCTGGACTTCAGAGGCGGTGCAGGGTCTCCACCTGGGCTACCAGCCTCGCCGCCTATCCCGGGAAAACGAGGTTCACCTGCCGCCAAGACCGCCCGGCTCCGGCCTTCTAGGAGCTTTGATTCATTCCCCTCCTAATTTTTCTCTCTGGCACCAACTTAAGGGGACCGGGTAACCTTGGAACCACTGGTAGCTCTAGATGTTTGGACGCCAAGGTTCCCCCATTGCGACTCTCTCTGGGCCTTTATCCCGGCTACTCCCCTGCCAGCTGGCTACTTGCCCTCTGAGTATCCAAATGTTGACACTTCTTCAGGACTCGGATGGAAGCCTTCCTCCTACGAGAAGCTTCCCCTGGCTGTCCCAGAGCAGCCGACTGTCGCTGCTTTGACCGCGCGGAGCTAGTCGGCAAAGAGAGACAACCACCTAGTTCACGCCAGGGCCCACGCCCGCTCTCCCGGAGCTCCAGGGGGTGCGGAATCGGGAGAACCGGCAGTTTATCAGACTAAGCTTGAATTTAACGTATCAACATCCAAACTCCAGAGTTTAGATTTCATCTTTAGACGGCTATCAGTCTTCAAATTTAATGAGCCCCTTAAAATACCAGTTCCTCACTTAAAGCCTGCCTACTTTATTGGAGCACCCTTTTTTGAAGAGTAACTACTTCCTTTCTCATTCTCACTTTGCCTACCACCAAATTCAGAGTCCAATTTAAATGCCTTTGGGGTGCCATGGACACTAATAATGGGAAGAAGATCTCACTTTATTTTGCGTTGTCGGATTGGGATGAGATCTTCGGTCACCTTGGCCAACTCACTTTACCTTTCTGATCCTCGCTTCTTTAATTAAAAACGCAGAGCTGGAGGGCTGGATCATTTTAAATGTGCGTTCTTGCTAGGGAAAATGGGAAAAGGGGGGTGGGGAGGAAAAAACTGAAGAGAAGGAAAATTGCTACAATTATTTGAATAAAACAATGAAAATTTCTACCTACCGGTCCTGATTCTGTCCTTGGAGGTAGACAGTCCTAGGCATCCTTCAGATATTGCAGACCCCCTCCCCTACCCCGTTGCTCTCTCACCCAGACTTTTTTCCTCCACATTATCCCAATTGATTCCTCTGTCAATGGCTCAAACATTAGAACGACCTGGGGACCTTTAGGACAAGAAATACCCAGGGCTCTGCCCCTGCTAGAAATTTGATATCATAGATGATTAAGTTGTTCTGGTCTGGGAACTTGGTTTGGATATTTTTTTTTAAGCTCCTTTCCTATTCTAAAAATCATTTAGGAAGTTATTTGTTTCTTTAAATGCTAATTATTTACAGCTCTTCAAGAATCTAATTCAGCAGATTCTGGTGTCTGGCTAGGAATCTGCATTTGAATATCACACACACATACATATTTTGATGTAGGTTGTTCCGGGAGCACATTTGTAATTCTCACTACCTAACTGCCCTCTACAATGTGGACTGTCTAGCTCTGCCCCTGCATATGCATCCACACGCCTGCTCTGTCTTTCTCTCTTCCCCACACCCAAGGTTTGTGGTTCTTTCAAAGGAGCAAGTGTCATAGTTCTTTCCTCTGGTCCCTCGACCAATTCTCTACTCCAGCCACATCTGAAATGTGAATATGCCGACGCACGCCCGGGATTCTTGTTAAAATGCAGATTCTAACTCAGTAGGTCTGAAATAGAGGCTGAGAGTTCTTACAAGCCTCCAGGTGCTGCTGAGTTGCTGATCTGAAGACCACACATGAAGAAGTAAGAATCTAGGCGTTATTTATTATTCATGAAATAAATACATTTTCCTTCAAGTTCCAGCTGCCCTCGTTCAGTAAGCCATTCTTGTCTCTTTCAGAGAGATTTCTCTGACTCCAGCTCCTTCTGGGCACTCTTTTTTGTGAACATAACTGTTTAATAATTCACTGCTCATTTCATGAGGCAAGGACTGTGGTGCTTGTGTGATGCCCGTTTTCACTCACCCACATCTATCTGGGTGCCAAGGACACGGTTTTCCCCCAAACAATCTCTGCTGATTGACTGGGAGGTAACATTAGCTTCCATTCTTGGAGGACACACTATGGGCCAAGCACCTTGCTAACTTTTACATGCATTGTCTTTGTTACTCAACAAAGACTATCCTCATTTCACAAAGGAAGAAATCAAGGCAGGTCTCCGATTTAAACTCTAGCACCGCAGCCCACCGTGGTACCGCCCCCTAGGGGATATTTTGGAACTTGCAGGTACTTTAAGTTGTTATCCCAGGGATGGGAGGAGCTGGGCTACTGGCATTTAGTGGGGGAGGGTCAGGGATATGGAGGTCCTGCCCTGCGCAGAAATTTGCTGCACAATGAAGACTGTTTGTGTCCCACATGGCTTTTATATGTCAGGCTGGACATCTGGGTTAATTAAAATGTGCTTCTAATTACATTAGAATCCTAACTCTGTTTTACATGTAAACACAAAATATTTTGCACCACACTGAGTTTTCTGTAAATGCAACCACAAAGTCCAGGATAGATGGCTCTTTGTTCACTGCTGTGGAAAATCAGGACACTGAAGCCGGTTCCACTCATGGCATCTGAGTCAGCAAACACATCTTTCCCTGTTGAATGTATAACTGCCCCAGACCCGGTAATTCCATATGTGTATATGAGGATTCTTATTTAGCTCTTATTTCAAAATGTCAAAAATAAAGAGCCTATAATATTCCAGAGTCTGGTCTTCTCTCACATTATAAACTTCTACACCTGATCACTTCTTTTTGACTTCTGAGACAATTCTAACTAAGCATTTATAAAAGCAAATATATACTAGGTATTTTTGGCTTTACTTTCACTCCCCCTTTATTATAATTAGGTCATTATACTGATGTTTTCATGTGTAGTTATTACCTATGAAATCCATTTCATGATCACAATAGTGATACAAAATAATTGTTCTAAAAAGGCAGCTTTAATTATCACAACCCAAAAGAGCCTAAGAAGACACATCTAAATGTAACATGGTGTTCTAGAAGATATCCCAGAACAGCAAAATAACATTAGGTAAAAATTAAGGATATCTGACTAAAGCATGGACCTCAGTTCATAATAATGTGTCAACAATTGTTTATTAGTTGGAGCAAATGTACCACAATAATGCAAGATGTCAATAATAGGGGAAACTGGGGGTGCCTGGGTGGCTTAGTCCGTTAAGCATGTGCCTTCTGCTCAGGTCATGATCCCAGGGTCCTAGGATGGAGCCCTGCATTGGGCATCCCTGCTTGTACTCCTCCTGCTTGTGCTCGCTCTCTCTCTCTGACAAATAAATTAAACCTATAAAGAAATAATAGGGGAAATTGGGGGCAGCATTTATGGGAACTCTCTGTACCATCATCCTCTCAAGTTTTCTGCAAATCTAAAACTGCCCTAAAAAATAAGTTCTATTTAAAAAAAAAAAAAAAAAAAAAAAGGTAAAACAAAGCAGCAGGAGGATAGGAGGAGATAAGAAGTCTTGAGTCTGGGAGCTAGGCACCCTAACCTTGAACTATAAATGCCCATGGCAGAATAGAGACCATGGAAAGACAAAGTGCATGAGGTAACTTAGAAGTTTGAATATGGTCATCAAAAGAGCAATGTTCACAACAATGGTAAGAAAGAAAGACTATGACAAGAATTAAACTAATATTCTAATTTTAAGCTTATTCCACTGGCTTTTACCAAAACCTATTTTTAGTATATGTAAGGATTTAAGAAGTTTTGGAAATTTTGTGAAATCTGAAATTTTCAAATTATCAGTCTTCCACTGGGACATTTTAGAAGGGCACATTTGGGTAAGAGCATGTAGACACATAACTTGACTGGTGAAAGATAAGAAGTTGAGTGATGCCTTTTTTTTTTTTTCTTATTGTTCCTTTTTACATTTTCAGTAAATGTAGATTCCCTAATCCTAGAAATAGACACAGGTAAGAGAAGAAAAGCCAAGAAACTAAAAGAAACAAATCAGGCAAGGAGAGCCTCCGCAGGCCTAAAACTCACAGTGACTCCCATCTAGAGCCACCTGCTGGGGGTCATGAGTCCTAGGAACACTCCCACTATGGGTCCACTTAATCCTCACAATCCTAGAAAGCAGGGGGATTATCAGCATCCCCATCTTAAACATAAGGAAACAGAGGCTCAGGTTAAATACCATTGCCAACGACCCCAGTTGTGGAGCTCGGAGGACAGTGCTCTTAACCACAACACTGCAAGGCCACTACAAAAGAATCTAAAGGTGACCCAGAGGATGGCTTCTACACCTGGTTACCCCACATCACATTTTAGGTTAAAGACTACTTGTTTTATTTTATTATACCTGTAGACTTTGGAAACCCAACTACCAGCATATTATTCATCTTTTCCAAGTCTTGGAGAAATATACATGGCACTTAGAGCTACCATGCCTTGAAATAAACTGTCCCGTGATGGAGTATCTAAACCGAGTGTCAAAGTCAACCCAGAACAGCATCTGTATAAAAGGGCCCTGAGACCTTGGCTTGGAAAGTGGGAAGTGTCTGTTTGTGTGCCTGCAGCTATGTCTGTTCAACTATAAACTCCCTTTCGCATTCAGAAATTATTACTGAGGGCATGACTATGGAACCTTTGGAGAGACACCATAATAGCGGGAAGCATTAGGAAGAGGCTTGGTGTGCAAAATATTGTCATATTAAGGCAGACGGAAGAATTGTTCAGTGTTAGCTCTGCCTTTAAGGGACTTTGGTCCTAAGCAAGGATAACAGAGTTGTGCATTGCCCACCTTTGCCGTGTGCATGGCCTTCACTCAGCCTGCACATTACAATCACCAGGGCTAGGGGGACCAACTTGTTCTGTTCTGCAAAGGACATTCCTGGTTTTAGCGCTGAAAAATCTGGGAAGCCCTCTTGGTCCCAGGAAAGTTGGGACAGTGGGTCACCCTACTGGGATGCTTTTAATAATCTTGCCGCCCCAACCACACTGGGCTCCACAGGTGACTGCAGGCATAGTAGGAAAGGTCTGTCAGCTTGTCCATCCTTCCTTGTGCTGATCTGACTGCTGAAGTCTGTCTGACCGAGCTCCCCCTCTGGGCTCTTCAAACCACTGTTTCTGAGTGGCAGCAAGTAGCCCTTCCCTTCAGGAGGGCACTGGGCTTCTCATGCCAGCAGATGAGGCCCCAGGCCCACTCCCAGTGTTTTCAGAGCGGGCAGCAGTGTACCAGCCCAAGCACAATGATAAGGACAGCCAGAACCATGACGGAGACGATCACTAAGGTATGATGGCCTGCTTTTTCTGGCTGGCAGGCCCCGGGGCCAGGCGGGTTTGGAAGGACCCCCTCCACACCCAGGTGATTCCTTGGTGTAGCCAAGGCTGAGCAAGCCTGCTCAAAGACAGTGCTTCTCAGCTTCAATGTGCACAGGAACCACCTGGGGATCTTGGTAAAATGCAGATTGCAGTTCAGTAGGCGCGGGGAGGACCCAATTTTTTTTTTTTTTTTTGCATTTCTAACAAGCTCCCAAGTGATGCCAGTGTTGCTGGTGCACAGTCCAACCCCTGAGTGGCAAGGGTCTAGCATGTACTTTGAAAGAAACTCCAGTGTCGTCAAGAGGGAGGGAATGTGGGGACGAAATTAACAAAAGGAGAAAATCAAATGACATACAAGTAACTCATGATATACAATACAGAGAGCGAGCAGGTTCTAGGATACATTCCTCTTTTGAATTCCTTAATGCTCAACACACACAGTGGGCCTTCAACACATAGAAAAGAGTACCTGGAAATGTTTCACAGGGGTGAGTGCTAGCAGTGGTTTGCAAGGGTGGGAGAGCAGCCCAGGAAAGGCCAGTGGTGAGCATGAAGATTCTGCGATCACATTAGCCACAACTTTGTACAAATGCACACATCCACAATTCTCACCAAGTCATGGGTACCTCTGAGGGAAGAAGGGGACTGGGATTGGGAAGGGGCATATCGGAGGGGCTTCTGGGTGCCTGGGACAGCTCTAGTTCTCCAGTTGGGTAGCACTTGCTCTTGCACTTAATAATTTATTAAGCCATGCATTTGACTTGTGTGGTTTTCAGCATCCGTATTTTATTTTATAGTATAAGTATTGACCAGTAATTCTAACCAGAACAGCCATATATATCATGAGGGCTAGGTCTTCTCTGGCTAAAGCAGTTTGGACTGCACCCAGTCACAGGTTGCTAGGGGAGACTGCACGTGCAGGGAGAATGAGTCATCTCCCTCAGATCCACAGAATGTCAAAGATAGGGAAGAGTGATAGGGCATTAAAAAGAATAAAGTTAGCTGACTGATATGGGAAAAAGGAGTTATATAAGCTCAAAAAAAAAACAACAACCCCGTTACAGTGTCTTCACTCACGTGGGGGGAAGAAAAGTTAATGGCATCTACTCTCCCCTGATGTTTTCCTCCTACCCCTCTGACATTTTCAGAGCCCTGCACCCATGCATCCAACTGTCCCTGACAGTCTCCATCTGAATAAGCCCCTCAAAATGTGTCCAGAAGCAGAACTCTTTACCTTCCCCACCAAACCTGTGCATCTTCAATCTCGCTTTATTGGCAAATTGCAGCACTGTCCATCCTGTCATTCTGAGACAGAATCCTGGCGATACCTCCTCTTGACTTGACTTTTCCTCATCCCTTCCAAGCAGCAGGTGACTAACGTCTGTTGACTCTCCCTTCATAACACACCCTTATGTCACCCCACCTTCTCAATTATGTTCCTACTATTTTATGGCAGGACCCACCGACTCTTGCCTGTATTATTGCAAACGCCCCCTGGCCAATGTGTCTTCTTGTGGTCCAGCTCCCCCAGTACCCTCCACACTCAGGTTACAGCACTTGCACCTGGAAATCACTGCAGCCATGCTGTTCCTCCCTGCAATCTTGCTATTGCATTATCGTGTAAGGAATGAAGGCTTAAATCTTTTGGATTGGTAGGGAAACCTCCTAACCTATACCCTGCCACCTTTCTTTCTTACTGTACTGATCTCTCTCCATCCCTCCAGCCCCTATCTCTCCAACTGGGCAAGATTTCTTTGGTACCCCAAATTTTCCTGGATCACTCATTCATGCCTCTGTGCTTTTGCCCTTGCCATTGTCTCTTTCTGGAAGAGTCTTCTGGGCTCTCTCTCAATCCTAGCCAAATGCAGGGACACTCCAGTACCTTCTGCTCTTTCAAGAGTTGAGTTCTTTACAAGTCTTTGCTGACATATCCACCTGCTAAGGGGTTCTGATCTGTCCCTCTGCTTCTCTCCCTCTATTTATACCCTAATAACACTTTATTTCTCTAAACGTGTTTATATGCCAACTTCTTTCTGCCTTATGGGAAATTTCTTAAGGCAGGAACATAGTATATTTATCCTAGTTTTTCAGGCATTTACCACCATGGATGCAGAGAGTTAAAGGGGGATGGAGAGTGTTGAAGGAATAAATGAATAAACTCTTAGTTGCTCCCATTTCACACCATAGATAATTGAGTTGACCAGATTATTTGTGATTGATTTCATGGCCAGCCACTGAAGCCATTCCCAAAAGTTACATCTCCTTCCCACCCTCCTCCATCAGTAGGAAAAGAAAGAGAAATCCATGTTCTACCTCTTAAACTGCTAAAATGGAAGAACTCATAGGAAAAAAAAAGTATAATTTGTACCATCCTCTTTTTTTTTTAAAAGATTTTATTTATTTATTTGACAGAGATCACAAGTAGGCAGAGAGGCAGGCAGAGAGAGAGAGGAGGAAGCAGGCTCCCCGCCGAGCAGAGAGCCCTGGGACCATGACCTGAGCTGAAGGCAGAGGCCTTAAACCACTGAGCCACCCAGGTGCCCCTAATTTGTACCATCCTCTTAAAGATGACAGACCACCTCTCCCATCCAGCTCTCAGTGGCAGATGCTGTTAAGATTATTTGGTTTTAAACTTGGCAATTCCTCTTCCCAAAGTCCGTACTATTGAGGTACATATTTGTAAATATTTTTGTTGAGGTTTAACATACATGTAGAAGAGTACACAGATCTCAAGGTCAAAGCTCAATTTTCACAAAGTGAACATAGACCCACTTCAATAAACAGAATATTATCAGTCCCCCAAAAGCTCCTCCATGGTCCCATTCCAGTTATTAACCCCCACATCAAGGGTATACTGAAATAGTTCCAATGCGGCTTTGATAGAAACTACTTTGTGAAAAGTTTATGTATTTTTATATTTTATAAAAGAGTAAAATATGTTCATTGTAAAAAGTTAAAACTAAATAGAAGTGCAAAAATGTGGAAAGAATTGGCAAGAATTTCCCCCCATTAACTCTCTGACCAGATACGCACATGAACAAACACCCCATTCCCAAGGTTAAACACTTACAATGGTTTGGCGCATGTATCAGTGAAGACTATATAACGAGTAAGAGATAATTCTATTCAAAATGGATGAAACAATAAGACAATGTATTGGCTCATAATTTATCTAATCATTTTCTGAGTGAATGAATATTTAGGTTGTTTCCAACATTTTACTGTTACAATTAATGCCAGAGCCACCATGTCATTTTAAAATGTAAAGCAATTTTGAGGGGCGCCTGGGTGGCTCAGTTGGTTAAGCAACTGCCTTCGGCTCAGGTCATGATCCCGGAGTCCTGGGATTGAGTCCCACATCAGGCTCCCAGCTCCATGGGGAGCCTGATTCTCCCTCTGACCTCCCCTCTCATGCTCTCTCACTCTGTCTCTCTCTCTCTCTCAAATAAATAAATAAAATCTTAAAAAAAAATTTTTAAATGTAAAGCAATTTTGAAAGTCCAGAGGTATGAAGGCTTTGGGATTTGTTTCCAGCCTCTCAAATATGTCACCAAAGACTTGGTTTCTATCACCCTGCTCTCCCTTCCAAGATACCAGTTACATCTTTTGTTGTTTTTAAAGACTTTATTTTTATTTATCTGACAGACAGAGATCACAAGTAGGCAGAGAGGCAGGCAGAGAGAGAGGAGGAAGCAGGCTCCCTGCTGAGCAGAGAGCCCGATGTGGGGCTCGATCCCAGGACCCTGGGATCATGACTTGAGCCAAAGGCAGAGGCTTTAACCCACTGATCCACCCAGGTGCCCCATTTTTAAAAAAGATTTTATTTATTTGACAGAGAGAAAGAGACCACAAAGAGGCAGAGAGAGGGGGAAGCAGGCTCCCCGCTGAGCAGAGAGCCCGATGCAGGGCTCTATCCCAGGACCCCAGGATCATGACCTGAGCCAAAGGCAGAGGATTTAACCCACTGAGCCACCCAGGCACCCCTACCAGTTCCATCTTAAGTGTGTCTCACTTCATGCTTGAAACATAACTGCCAAGAGAGCCACATGCTTCGTCAGATAGGATGAAGGAAAGGAAAGAGGGAAGAGAGAGAGAAACTCAATGACCATGGAATGAACATCCTAGGCTTCATTATGATTGGACCAAATATGGCCATCTGCTGATTTATGAATCAACCATTGAGTGCTGGGAAATGCCATGTATTGATTAAATCAGTTCACATTCCTGAATTGATCTGTGTGGCATAAAGGATGGAATTATCCTACTTAGCTCCATGAATAGAGCCAACCTCTGGAGATAGGCATGGAGTCAATTCTATCTAAAGTGAGTAAATAGCTACTACACAATGGGGTATGGTTTGAATGGATGCTGGAAAGGCCACCACATTATTCACTACAGTGAACATTCTTTGAGACCATTTTTTTTTGTCTAAACATACACTTATATACACATAAACAAATATATTCAATTTTTAACTTAATGGGATCACATTATTCTGTAACTCACACTATTCTACAAATTTATTTATATATAAATCTACCTCAGTTTTTTGTAAACGATTCCATCATATGGGTAAACAATAATTTATTTAACCATTCCCCTAACTGGTGGACATTTAAATTGTTCTAAACATTTATTTTAAAAAAATTCTATGATGATCATTTTATTCTTAACATCTTAAACAGACAATGTAATGGCCAAAATCCCAAGTAAACAACTTGACAAGTAAACAACAAGACAGTAAACAACAAGTGTTGGAGAGGATGTGAAGAAAGGGGAACCCTCTTACACTGTTTGTGAGAATGCAATGTGGTGCAGCCACTTTGGAAAAGAGTGTGGAGATTCCTTCAGAAATTAAAAATAGAGCTTCCCTATGACCCTGCAATTGCACTACTGTGCATTTACCCCAAAGATACAGATGTAGTGAAAAGAAGGGCCATCTGTACCCCAATGTTCATAGCAGCAATGGCCACAGTCACCAAACCGTGGAAAGAGCCAAGATGCCCTTCAACAGACAAATGGATAAAGAAGATATGGTCCATACATAAATGTAATATTACACCTCCAACAGAAAGGATGAATACCCAATTTTTGTATCAACATGGATGGGACTGGAGGAGATTATGCTGAGTGAAATAAGTCAAGCAGAGAAAGTCAATTATCATATGGTTTCACTTACTTGTGGAACGTAAGGAATAACATGGAGGACGTTAGGAGAAAGAAAGGAAAAGTGAATTGGGGGAAATCGGAGGAGGAAACCATGAGAGACTGTGGACTCTGAGAAACAAACTGAGGGTTTTGGAAGGGGGGGTGAATGGGTAAGCCTGGAGGTGGGTATTAAGGAGGGCACCTATTGCATGGAGCATAGGTATGGTGCATAAACAATGAATCTTGGAACATTGAAAAAATAAAATTCAGTTAAAAAAATAAAAAATAAAAGAGAAAAATAATTTTTGAAAGAGACATTTTCGAATGATTTTACTATATGTAAAGTTCATGAACACGAGAGCACACAATGTTCTTTAAAGGTTAGCTAAGGACATCTATCTCTACTGGTCTTTAGCCAAAGAATGATTTCCTTCTCTTTTATCATTTTGTTTAATATATATATATATATATATATATACACACACACACACATATATATATATATACACCCCCACACACATATGTATATATAGACAGAATATATGTCTATAGCATATATATAGTATATATGACAGTATATATACTGTATATACAAATATATACATATATACAGTATATATACTGTATGTGTATATATATGTATATACACACACACACACTATACTTGACAGAAGCAGTTTACCATATATACTGCTTTTGTCATGGGAGTAGTAAATAGTTCATTGTTGATTTAGATTGAAAGGAAATAAAAGCAAGTTGCAGAAACAGAATTCAGACTGGGAGATATGGAAATGTTATTTGGCCAAGGAGAAACCTGAAATTGATGGAATTAGAGGATTGAAATGAAGGCCAGCAGTCACCCAGCTGTTCCCTTGCCTTCACACTGGATTTCACTCAAACACCCGGAAATTTAGCTAGAAAGTTGCCTGGAAGTAATCTGGAGCCTTAATAAAAAAGAAGCGATTCAAAGAATTTTCCAAGAAAAACGTTCCCATTGCATTCAACCATAAACACAATTCTTTATTTTCTCCCCTCCATAATATCTTCTTAGTTATCATCATAACTCTTGCCCTTTTATTTATCTCCCTGACAGAGAGTTGATTCAGAATCTGAATGAGGGTCCCAGTCTTTGTTCCCTCCTGTCTGAGGCTTTCTGAGGTCTAGTCTAAAAATGCCCTTGCCTGCTTAGTCCTGTGTTCTCTTGCCCTGCCCTTGATAGAAATATTCTATTTATATGCTCTCCTTTCTTGGTGTCAGAACTTTGTCTGCTCTATTATCCCTTTCCAGCTCACAGATGCCTTCTATGGGCTGAACTATGGCCCCCAAAATTCATATAATGAAGACCTAACTAACCCCCAATACCTCCGAATGTGATCATATTTGCAGATAGGACCTTTAAAGAGGTGTTTACGGTAAAAAGAAGTCATTAGGAGGGTCCTAATCCGATATAACTGGTGTCTTATAAGAACACATTAGGACACAGAGGAAAGAGAGGGAAGACATTATAACGGCACAGGGAGAAGGAGGCTATCTACAAGCCAGAAAGGCTTGAAAAGAAACCTACCCCAAACACGCTGGTCTTGGACTTCTAGCCTCCACAACTAAGAGAAAGTAAAATTCTGTTTAAGCGCTTGGTCTATGGTACTTTGTTATGGCAGCCTTAGTACACTAATCCAATACCCAAACCGAAGAATAAAGTAGAAACCCCTTGACCAGGCCAGATGAAGCCCTTTCGATCTCCCATCCCTGCTTGGGTAGATCCTCAGTCGCTTTTCCCATGTCTTCCGGGACTTCTGATGGGTGGTCCCTCCAGCTCTGCTCCTCTCTGGTGCTGCTGGTTATGTCCTTCATTATGCCTACAGAGCAGTGGTTTTCCCATCTTGGGGAGCTAAGAATCAATGCTTTGTGAATTCAGATACCCAGATCAGGGCTCTAGAGATTCAGAATCACTAGCACAGTGATGGGCCGGGGGAACCTTCACTTTTAATAAACACTCCTGGGTAATTCTGAGAAACCTGATCAGAGATATTTCCTGTTTCCTGTCTTTCTGACTCAGTGGTCTTCCATCCTGACTGCACAGTGGAGTCACCTGAGGAGATTTTTAAAACCCATGCCCAAGCCCAAGCCTACCAAAGATATTCCAAATTAATTAACCTGGATTGGGGCCTGGACATCAGGATTTCTTCAAGTTGTCCAGGTGATTCCTACATGCAACCAAAGGGAGAACCACTAGTCCAGTCTCACTGCCATGTTTCCTAAAGTCAGGCCAACCTCACAGTCACCTCCTAATGTCTCACTGAGCTTCCCCCTTTCCTGCTCTCCCAACCCCCACACACTCCATGATGCAGTCAGAATCACAGTTCTAGAACACCAGTTTAGTCCTCATTACTTCAGGTTAGAGTATATGAGCTCCTTAGCTCAAACCCAGCACCCTCCATGTTGGGCCTCTAAGGACCTCTGCATCTTTACATCTCCCCCTGGGCTCCCCTAAGTTGCCAAGCTCCCTCCTACTTCTGTCATCACTCTTGCTTTCCCCCTGCCTAAAACGCCCATGCGCCTGGCTAATGCTTTCAGTTCAGGGGTGGCATGGTCTGGGAAAACGCCTCTCCATGCCCAGGCTTGGAGATGAACCACTCCTTCTTCAGAAGCTCACCAGTGCATGCCTCTCTCAGAGCCCCCGTGACTGTTCTGTATTGTAAATGCTGCATGTCGGTCTCACCCGATTGCACCCATCTTTTCCCTCAGCCTCTCTGAGTCCCAGTAGAGCTTGTGTGTACTCAGAAGGGCTTGGTGAACATTTGTTGAAGAAGTGAATGAATGAGTCAGTGAATACCTCACCCTCTCCTGCTGTGCCCATTGCCCAGTTCCTGCTGTCTCATTGCCATCCACAAATGGGTTTGTCTCCCTCAGTCCCAACATTCCTCCTTACTGCTGTGTTCCACATCTCTTTCTTTAAAAACTATTTGCACCAGGGCTTACCCAGCCCAGAACTAGGAGTGAGAACAGTTCACAGAATCCTTAGCTATTCTGGGTGAGGCACTTTCCATTCTTTAACACAACAGCCATATAAAGTAATCGTTATTCTCTCCACTTTACAGCTAAGAAAATTGAGGCTCAGAGAGGTTGAAAGTGACCTTCTCAGGTTACAAAGCTGGGGGTGGCTGAGCCAGAACTGGAACCCTAGAATCTGGCTCTGCAAGTTCCAGCCCTTCTTGCTGGACCAGATGTACATCCAATGAAAGGTTGGGTCCTTTCACTGGCTGCATCCAATGCAGCTCGGTGGGTGGAAAGGAGGAATAGCTACCCAAGACTCAAGCTGACAAAGCAACTCAGTTCCCACAAATGGGCCCTGGGGCAGTCCTCCAATTCTATAACCATCAGAGCTTCATGTTGTACCCAAGCAACCTATCCATATTGGCACCCTCCAGCAAATATGTTTAGGATATGTGGTCCATACGAACAAGGACTTTTTCCTACTTTGGTCACTGATGCATCTAAAGTGCCTAGAACAGTGCCTGGTATTAGGTAAATGTAATACATTTTTGTTGTTGTTTAATGGGAAAAAAAGAGTGAACTAACAACAGTCATCCTATTGAAAGTACTCACTATAGTCCTCCTCAGTGCTGTGCAGGCTTTAGAACCCAATTCTCCAAAGAACCCACTTATATGGGGCTGAAAATTTGTTCTTCTTTCTCCCCTGTGATGTATTCTTCCCCTTTTCACATGTGGAGAGCAAAAAATTTTAAGTGCTCATTGGCAGAAATACACCTTAAGATCTTCTAATGAAAAGCCCCTTAAGAGGTGAAAAAAATGTCCTGATGTTACTTCAATTCCAAAATAGTAATCCTGGTCGGCACCATCTCATGAGACCATGAGGTTTTGTAGCTGTTTATAAACCTGAAAATTGGTTCTAACTCATCACCATGAGCTATTGCTCATCACCTTGACTCTGACTTTCAAGTCCTCTCTGAGTCTGACCTTGAGTTCTCAACTCATGATACCAACACCATTGAAGTAGGCTCAGATTGTTCTATATCCAAACAAAATACATGCAGGAAGGAGCTGTACTATGACTTTTTAATCCAATGGGAATGAAGAGATGAGTGATTGGGTTCTCTAGTTCATTTCTGCCGTAGCAGTGTGTCCTCATTACATCTCACCAGACCTTGATTTCTCAATGTCTGAGAAAGACAGACACTTATTCTCTCAAGTGCAAAAGAAACCCAGGATAAGAACTGTAAAATGCAAATATAAGAACAAGAGTTAGATGGGGCCTCAGGGGTCACCTAAGTTTGGCCAAGCACCCCCTTTATAGATGAGAAACATGAGACGGCATGGCATACATTAGTTTCCTATTGCTGCTGTAACAAATAATCACAAACATGGTGGCTTAAAACAATATGAATGTATTCTCATTCAGTGCTGGGGTCAGAAGTTAGGGATGAGTCTTACAGGGCTAAAATCAAGGTGTCCACAGGACCGGTTCCTTCTGGAGGCTCCAAGGGGGAATCCATTCCTTGCCCTTCCAGCTTCTACAAGCTGCCAGCACCCCTTGGCTTCTGTCCGCATCATTCCTGTCTCTGCTTCCATGGTCATATCACCTTCTTATCTCTGACTTTGATCCTCCTGCTTCCCTCTTATAAGAACCTTTGTGATTACCATGTGAATGCTCCAGGATGGTCTCCTTATCTCAAGATTTCTAACTTAACCACATCAGTGAAGTGAAGTCCCCTTTGCCATCTAAGGTACTGTTACAGGTTCTGGATTTTAGGACATAGACATCACTAGGGACCATTATCTGACTTATCCCATAAAGAGATTTGCTTAAGTTGACAGCAGGAGGAAGCAGCCAGGGCCAGGAATGAGGTCGTTCAGCTGCTCCTGTTTCTTTTCCACCTGGCTGTCAGCAGAGGCCTCTCTGTCATTCAAGATTAAGTAAAACTTAAACCAGCCCTTGTTCTAGGTTCTGTGAGTTTAATGCACTCTGAAAAATTGGGCTAACATCCCCACAGTGTCTTGTCAAGGCCACTGACACCCTCTGAGCTCCCACCACCACTGAACTCCTGATTTTACTGCATCTCAACTCCTCTCTGGACTCCTTGTCCCCTCCATTCTATGTTGGTCCAGGCAAGGGACTCAGACCCTTTCCTTGATCTACCCCAAACCACTCACATGCGCAATTATTGTCATTCATGTTATGTTCGTTCGTTCATTCATTCATTCATAGTTCTCCAGGAGGACTGAGGCCAGGGTAGGCACAGGTATAACTGACTTGATAACACAACTGATATTTATTACCATCCCTTCTCTGCCTCACTTTCCTACTCACTTTCCCAGGACTTCTTCAGATTACTTCCCAAATGAATTACTTGTACTCAAATTCTTTTTTTTTTTTTTTTTTTTAAAGATTTTATTTATTTGTCAGAGAGAGAGAAGGAGAATGAGCGAGCACAGGCACACAGAGGCAGAGGGAGAAGCAGGCTCCCTGCCGAGCAAGGAGCCCGATGTGGGACTCGATCCCAGGACGCTGGGATCATGACCTGAGCCAAAGGCAGCCGCTTAACCAACTGAGCCACCCAGGTGTCCCTACTTGTACTCAAATTCTTATATCAGGATCTGCCTCAATAACAACTCAAACCAAGACAGTAAGCAAATCAGTCCACTAGAGTGAGCAACATCAATGACGGCAGTGTCTCCAAATGGCAACTGCCATCATGCACTTGTACTTCCAGGAAGGGGAGATGGACCCTCACAGCACCTTTAGCCAGGGATAGCTTTATATATAAAAACAAAAGGTTCTGGAAGGATGTTTTTTTCCACTCCCACCAAGAAATATTTCTTATCCTCAATATTCCCTAAAGTCTTTTAATGAGGAATAGCATTTTTTTAATCAAAATATATGTCTAGCTTCCAAATTCTCCTGCAGAAGAGCATACAACATTCCAAATTCACATGAAGGCATAATTGACCAATACCCAATCCTCTCTTGAGAAGAGGCTTCAATACAGGGATGGCTATGGACACAGAAGATGCAGGCCTTGTGGTATAGGAGGACAGAGAGGGAAGTGGGCTAGCATTTCAGGTTCACCCAGAGCCAGTGCTGTGGCTGGATCCCACCTGCACCAACTCTGATCAGAACTCCCAGCCCTACCCTGAGGATTAGCTCCTACTTCCTACCTTAGCTCCATATTTTTCATTGCTGAAAAGACCCGAGACAGATGGCTCTGCCTGTGGAATTCTGACTGGATTAGATTCTCAGCTCTGAGCTCCCTTCCAGCTGATCCACATCCTGGTCATTCACTACCAGGTGCAAAGCCTGGTAACTGTCTCCCCAGAAAAGCTGGGGGTTGGAATAAAGAGTCAAGAGTACTAATCCTCCCCATCTGATGATTGAGCTTCTGGGAAGGAATCTAGCCTCTCCCTGGGAATTCTTGCATCTAGAAGAGGCATCTAACTGTGCTCACTGTTGATCATAATTTTTTCAGGTGCCACAAGCAAAAATCAATGGAAGGCCCACCCTGGCTTGTGTAAACAGGATGGAAAGGGTCCATCAGGTGACCTAGGATTGCTTCAGTGCTTTCAAGATTTCTCTCTCTCTACCTCTTGATGCTTTTGGTCCCTGTGTGTTGGTTTATTCTCCATGACCTCATAGGGCTTTTTTCCATGCGGCAGGGAAGATGGCCACTGACAGCCTCAGATTCAAATCTTTCCAGCATGTCAGAAGCAGGAGGCCATCTTTCCCATTTGGTCTACAAAACAGTCCCAAAGGAGGGCTCTGATTGGCCTGACTTGGTCATCCACTCATTTCTGAACTAATCTCTGCAACCAGCAGGGGATGGTTCACTGGTCCAGCCTGAGTCACCTGCCCACCCTGTGACTGAAGTAGCAGGGCAGGATGTGCTATCAGGGGAAGGCACAGGGGAAAAATCAGGTTCAGCATGATTTTTAGCCCCCAGCTTATCCACATGTATCTGATAGCCATGGTCCATGGTGGATGCTGGGAGAGAATGACAACACAGGAGTCAGGAAAAAATGAGGATAAGGGAGAGTAAGTGCAGAGGATGTAGAGCCTGTGAAGGTAAAATTGCTCCTCTTGTCCTTGGAATGCAGTAGATTCAAACAGTGAAGCTGAGGAAAGCACTCCCTGGTGGGCAGGGAACCCAGAGTGATTTCACTCCTCCGGGACCAAGAGGGAGTTTCTTTAGAAGTGGAGACAGCAAACATCTCCAGCTTCATGTTCTCACTGGGTAAAATACAGATAGTAGTTCTGGGCTCCTCAGGCTTGTCCAAGGTTCTACAGAAGCAGGACCCGAGATGGGATTCCTGGTGGGAGTGCTTTCAGGAGAAAGGAAGGAAGTAGGATAGAACAGAGGAAGAGGCCAAGAATGATGAAGTTTCAGCTGAATTCTAGGTCAGCTTAGTAGCACCTCTGGCACCACAAAGTTATCCTGTCTCAAGATAAGGAAGTAGGCTTTTGCACCCCATATCTGTCTATCATTGGCTGAGGGTCACCTCCAGAGGAAAAGCAGTCATTTCTAGTCAGTCCAAGTCTCAGAAGAAGGAAGAAGATGAGAGCTGGGAGTGCCAAAACTCACGTGGCTGGAGGCAGGGTATATGGCAAATTAAAGGGTATCTGGTGTGCCTCAACAGCATCCCCTATTCAAATGCCCTTCGCAATGCTGGAGTTATCATCATCATCATTTTTATCTTATCCCTGTTGTGTAAAAGTCATAGTAAACATTGAATAATGCCTGATTCTCTGCCTGACACTGCACTCAGTAACATAGGCATTCATAGGCAGTGGGAATCTAGAAAAACCTAGGTTCATATCCTGTGCCAGCCCTGCCATGGACAAGTTATGTGATTTGGGATTTCTAATTTAACCCCTTTGAGTTTCAGAGTTGTAATCCACAAAATAGGCTAATAACCAGAACTACTTCCTGGGACTGTTGTGAGAATGACATGAGATCATCTCTCAGAACCTCTTGATGTGGCACTTGGAGCAGAGGAAACTCTCAAGTGATTCTTAGTTATTATTAGCTTCTGTGGCTGGACTGTCTAAAGAGCCAGCACTTGAGCTCATAGACATGTGGAGGTCATGAGGATACTAAATAGTTTCACAAAGATAGGAATAAGAATTTGCATCTTGTAAAAGATGAAGTCAGCTGTGTTTAAAAAAGCAAATAAAAAAAAAGGATGTGAAAGCCCAACCTAAATGCAGTCTGAGAGTGTATGCTATTCAGCAAGATGGTGTGGGGTGTGAGAACCTTTACAGCCATTCCTCAGTTCCATGCAGGTCACAGCTCACAACAGAGGGGCCTCACTCCCAGCTTTGAGAAAGATTTGTCAGACCTTTCACTAGCTCTAATTTGATGGCTCAGCTCTTCCTACCTATAAGCAACAAGGATGTATGTCCACATATACGTTATAGATTAGCTCAGGCTCTTACATCTGACAAAGCCAGGGCGTGTCCCGGCTTCGTGCTCTGACAGCTACACGGCCATAAACATATCATTTAGCCTCTCTGAGTTTCATTTCCTTCTCAGTTAATAGGGGGAGATAATATCTGCACTTAGAGTTATTATAGAGAATTAAATTAAGTGATATTTATAAACACTTCAATCAGTGCCTGGTTCTTAAATCAGTGCCTGCTCACAACAAGCAGCAATTATTGTTATTATTGATGTTAATGTGTTCAACCGATATTCTTGATCACCCACTGTCCCTGATAGTAGGAAGATATTGGCAAGAAAAAAAAAAACATGAGGTTCTTGTTGTTAAGGAGCTTCCATTCAAATGAAAAGAAGTAGTAAATAAACAAGAAATACGCTAGGGCATGGTTAACTGTTGTACTGGAATTAAAATTGGGTGATGTGGTAGAATGATGAGATACTTTAGTCTGGCCTCTCCTTTAGAAAGGAGGCGAGCTTCGTGCTGAGAGCTGAAAAAACAGGATGGCACCAATGATGAATGTTCCAAGCAAACTACAGGCAGGCAGAGGTAGCAGCTAGTGCAAAGACCCAGAGGTAGAAGCGAGTTGGGCATGGTTAGATCAAGGTCCATATGTTTAAGGGACACACAAGAGGCTAAGATGGCTGGAGTCCAGTGGGAGACCATGGTGAACAGAAAAAGATGAGTTTGGAACAGTATAGAGAAGAGACCATGCAGGATTTTGTAAGCAAAGTGAGGCATTTGGATCTTAATCCAAATGGAATAGAAATCAACAGAAGGATTTTCAGCTAAAGAGATATTATCTGAAATGAGCTTTTTAAAGTTCTCTTGAATTATTTCATTCAATTTTTAAAGAAGCAACAACACCATGCTACAAAGCTTTCGGAAAATTAAGAACACATGAACACTTCTTAATTCATCATACAAGGCTGGTATTATCCTAACAACAAAGCCAGACAGACATCATTAGAAAATTAATACCCACAAGAACATAGATGCAAAAGTCCTTAACAAAAGCAATCCGGATCCAGCAGTATGTCTTTAGTGACTTTTCTTCTGACCCCTCAGCAGCAGCCTTCCAGAACTCCCTCTCCTAGCTCCACTCATGGTCTAATTCCAATATTAAGCCCATTAAATCACTAATACTTGTAAAAAAAATGCATTTGACAAAATGCAACACACATTCATGATAAAAGCTCTCAATAAAATTGATGGGACTTCTTCAATCCGGAAAAGGATATCTGTTAAAAAAAAAACAAAAACCTACAGCTAACTCCATACTTAATATGAAAGGGATAGGTTTATCCTTGAGACCAGGAACAAGGCAAGGATGTCCCTCTCACCCCTCCCATTTAACATTGTACTAGAGGTTCTAGCCACTGCAGTAAGGCAACAAAAAGGAATAAAAACATCCAGATTGGAAAGGACAAAGTAAAACTGTCTTTATTTACAGATAACATGATTCTTTAAAAATTTTTTTTTTATTTATTTGAGAGAGAAAGCTTGAGAGCACGAGCAGGGGAAGCAGCAGAGGGAGAGGCAAGCTCCCCCCTGAGCAAGGAGCCCGATGCAGGACTCAATCACAGGACCCTGAGATCATGACTAGAGCCAAAGACAGATGCTCAACTGACTGAAACACCCAGGCGCCTCATGGATGACATGATTCTTATGCAGAAAATCATAAGGGATCTACCAATAAACAAACATACCAACAAACTAATAAACCTAAACTACTTTAAATAATAAATTCAATGACAAACAATCCAATTTTAAAATGAACAAAGGATTTGTGTAAACATTTCACCAAAAAATATATTTCATGGCTAATAAGTACATGAAAATATGCTGAACAGCATAAGTCAGTAAGGAAATACAAATTAAAACTAAAATGAGCAAACTTGGTACAGCCACTCTGGAAAGAAATATGGAAGTTCTTCAAAAAGTTAAAAATAGAGCTACCCTATGATCCAGCAACTGTACTACGAGATATTTACCCAAAGGATTCAAAAATATTTATTAAAAATAAATAAATTAATTTAAAAAAAAGAATACAAAAATACTAATTTGAAGGGATACGTGCACCCTGATGTTTACAGCAACATTATCAACAATAGCAAACTATGGAAAGAGCCCAAATGTCCATTGACTGATAAATAGATAAGGAAGATGTGAGATAGATATATATTTTTATATATTTATATATATTTATATTATGTATATATATAATACACACACAATGGGATATTCCTCAGCTACAAAAAATAATCAAACCTTGCCATTTGCAATGCTGTGGATGGAGCTAGGGAGTAAATATTTTGCTAAGTGAAATAAGTCAGTCAGAAAAAGACAAATACCATATGATTTCACTCATATGTGGAATTTAAGAAACAAAACAAATGAACACGGTGGGGGTGGGGGAGAAGAGGCATACCAAGAAACAGACTCTTAACTATAGAGACAAAACTGATGGTTACCAGAGGCAAATGGGTGGGGGGGATGGGTGAAATAGGTGATGGGGATTAAGGAGGGCACTTGTCATGGGTCATACGCAAGTATTGAACCACTAAATTCTGTACTCAACTAGATGTCATACGCAAGTATTGAACCACTAAATTCTGTACTCAACTAATATTACACTGTATGTTAACTAACTGAAATTTAACTAAAATCTTGGAGGGAAACCCTAAAATGAGATATCACTACATCCCTACTAGAACTGTCAAAAATATTGACAATACCAAGTGTTGACAAAGATATGCAGAAACTGGAACCCTCATACATTGCAAGAGGGAACATAAAATAGCACAGCCACTTTGGAAAATATTTTGGTGCCTTCATAAAAAGATAATCATGTACATACCATAGCAGTTCTACTCCTAGCTCTCTACCCAAAAGAAATGAAAACATGTCCACATGAAGACTTGTATGGAAATTTTTATAGTATTATTCATAATAGCCAAAAACTGAAAATAACCAAATGTCCATCAACTAGTAGAGAGATTATCAAAATTTGGTGTATTTCAACATAAGGTGGCAGGGAATAAAATATAAGAAAGGAGGTCAGTTAGCAGTCTGTTGCATTGGTTCAAGTTGAAGGGGATGGTGGCTTAAACCCACAAGGTAGCAGCAGAGGAGGTAAGAACTGGTAGGATTCTGGACACACTGGCCTTGTAGAGTTGACAAGACTGCTCATGGTTTAAACATACAATGAGGAAAGAGAAAGGTAAGAAGAATTGCGCTGTGATGATAGTCGTGTTCTATTTTGTAGTTAAATTCTGAAGGATCTTCAGCACCCACTGCTGAAGGCTTTGGCCAGAATGTGAGTGGAGAGACAAGGAGCTGGGAGGGAGAAATTTTTCTTTTTTCTTTTTCTTTTTTTTAAGATTTTATTTATTTATTTGACAGACAGAGATCCAAGTAGGCAGAGAGTCAAGCAGAGAGAGAGAGTGGGGGCAGAGGGGTGGGGGAAGCAGGCTCTCTGCTGAGCAGAGATACAGGGCTGGATCCCAGGACCCTGAGATCATGACCCAAGCCGAAGGCAGAGGTTTAACCCACTAAGCCACCCAGGCACCCGGGAGGAATTTTTCTAAGTGCAGATCCTGTGGTCTGATTCAACCAAATCAAAATTGCTAAAGGTTGGGCCATGTAATCTACATTTTTGCAAATTTCCTCAGATGATTCAGAAGCACTGCAAGGTTGCAGGCATTATTTATTTTAATTTGTTGTTTCATTTGTTTTTATATATGTTATATATAACATACCTATGTCATATACATTTATTTGGGTTTTCTTCAATTTCTTTCCTTAATGTCTTGTAGTTTTCGATATATAGGTCTTTTGCCTCCTTGGTTAAATTTATCCCTGGGTGCTTTATTATTATTATTTTTTTTTTTTAAAGATTTTATTTCTTTATTTGAGAGAGAGGCAGTGAGAGAGCATGAGCGAGGAGAAGGTCAGAGGGAGAAGCAGACTCCCCGTGGAGCTGGGAGCCTGATGCGGGACTCGATCCCGGGTCTCCGGGATCATGACCTGAGCCGAAGGCAGTCGTCCAACCAACTGAGCCACCCAGGCGTCCCGCTTTATTATTTTTGATGCAATTATAAATAGGATTGTTTTCTTCATTTCTCTTTCCTTTTTTTTAGGATATTTTATTTTATTTTTTATTTTTTTAATTTTTTATAAACATATAATGTATTTTTATCCCCAGGGGTACATGTCTGTGAATCGCCAGGTTTACACACTTCACAGCACTAACCATAGCACATACCCTCCCCAATGTCCATTACCCCACCCCCCTCTCCTAATCCCCCTCCCCCCAACAACACTACTGGGTATTTACCCTAAAGATACAAACGTAGTGATCCGAAGGGGCACGTGCACCCGAATGTTTATAGCAGCAATGTCTACAATAGCCAAACTATGGAAAGAACCTAGATGTCCATCAACAGATGAATGGATAAAGAAGATGTGGTATATATACACAATGTCATATATGCAGCCATCAAAAGAAATGAAATCTTGCCATTTGCGACGACGTGGATGGAACTAGAGGGTATCATGCTTAGTGAAATAAGTCAATCGGAGAAAGACAACTATCATATGATATCCCTGATATGAGGAAGTGGAGATGCAACATGGGGGGTGGGGGGTAGGAAAAGAAGAAAAGAAACAAGATGGGATCGGGAGGGAGACAAACCATAAGTGACTCTTAATCTTCATTTCTCTTTCTCATAGTTGCTTATTAGTGTAGAGAAATGCAACAGATTTCTGTATATTGATTTTGTATCCTGCAATTTTACCGAATTCATGTATTAGTTCTAAAAGGTTTTTTTAGTAGTCTTTAGGGATTTCTTTATATAACATCATGTCATTTGTAAATAGTGACAGTTTTACTTCTTCCTTTCTAATTTGGATGGCTTCCCCCACCCTCATAGTACTGGCTAGGACTTCCAATACTATGTTAAATAGAAGTGATGAGAATGGGAATCCTTGTCTTGCTGCTGACCTCAGCGGAAAGGTTCTCAGCTTTTCACCATTGAGTATGATGTTTGCTGTGGGCTTGTCATATATGGCCTTTATTACATTAAGGTATGTTACTTCCACACCCACTTTATTGAGAGTTTTTCCATAAATGAATGTTGAAGTTTGTTAAAAGCTTTTTCTGCACCTCTTGAGGTGAGTATAGGATTTTTATCCTTGCTTTTGTTAATGTGGTATATGATATTGATGGATTTTGTATATTGAACCATACTTGAATTCATGGAATAAATCCCACTTGATCATGATGTGTGATCCTTTTAATGGATTGTTAAATTCATTTTGCTAATATTTTGTGGAGCATTTTTGCATCTATATTCATCAGAAATATTGGCTTATAATTTTATTTTCTTATAGTTTTAGAAATAGGGTGATGCTGACCTCAAAAAATGAGTTCAGAAGAGTTCCCTCCTCTTTTATTTCTTGCAAGAGTTTGAGAAGGATAGGTATTAATATTTTTTTGAATGTTTGGCAGGATTCCCCAGTGAAGCCATCTGGTCCTGGACTTTGTGGGTAGGTTTTTGATTACTGATTCTATCCCCTTACTAAAATTGGTCTGTTCAACTTTTCTACTTCATTATGATTAAATCTTGGTAGGTTGTATGCTTCTAGGAATATATCCATTATGATTAAATCTTGGTAGGTTGTATGTTTCTAGGAATATATCCATTTCTTCTAAGTTGTCCAATTTGTTGCCCTATCATTGTTCATAGCACTCTTGTGACTCTTGGTATTTCTGTGGTATCAGTTGTAACTTCTCCTCTCTCATTTCTGATTTTATTTATTTGCAACCTCTCTCTTTTTTTCTTGGTGAGTCTAGCTAGAGGCCTGTCAATTTTGTTTATCATTTCAAGGAGCCAGCTCTTAGTTTCACTGATCTTCTCTATTTTCTTTTTAGAATCTATTTCATTTATATCTGCTCTGGTCTTTGTTATTTCTTTCCTTCAATTAACTTTGGACTTCATGTGTTCTTTTTCTAGTTCCCTAAGTTGTAAAGTTAAGTTGTTTAATGGAGACTTTTCTTGGCATAGACATTTATCACTATAGACCTCCCTCTTAGAATTGCTTTTGCTGCATTCCACACATTTTGTTATATTTCCATTTTCATTTGTCTCAAGACCTTATTTCTCTTTTGAGTTCTTCTTTGATTCATTGGTTGGTCAGCAGTATGTAGTTTAATCTCCACATATTTGTGAATTTTACAGTTTTTTTCATGTAATTAATTTCTAGTTTCATACCATTGTGGTCAAAAAGAAGCTTGATACAATTTTAATCCTCTTAAATTTATTGAGACTTGTTTTGTAGCCTAATATGTCATCTATCATGGAAAATGTTCTGTGTGTACTTAAAAAGAATGTGTATTCTATTGCTTTGGGATAGAATATTCTGTATATACCAGTTAAGTCCATCTGGTCTAACATATAGTTTAATGCCAATGTTTCCTCATTGATTTATGCCTAGATGATCTAACCATTGATGTATGTCATGTATTAAATCCCCTAATATTATTGCATTGCTTTCAGTTTCTCCCCTTATATCTATTAATATTTGTTTTATATATTTAGGTGCTCCTATGTTGGGTGCATAAATATTTACAAAAGTTATATGCTCTTGTTGGGTTGATCTCTTTATCATTATGTAATGCCCATCTTTGCCTCTTATTTGTTTGTTTCTTCTTTGTTTCAAAGTCTGTTTTGTAATTATAGGCATATAGCTACTTCAGCTTTCTTTTGGTTTCCATTTTCATGGAATATCTTTTTCCATCCCTTCACTTTAAGTGTGTGGGTCTTAACATCTGAGGTGAGTCTCCTGTAGGCAGCATACTGATGGGTCTTTTTTTTTTTTTAATCTATTCAGCCATTCCATGCCTTTTGATTGGGGAATTCAGTCCATCAACATGTGAAATAATTATTAACAGTTATGTCCTTATTGCCATTTTGTTAATTGTCTACTGGCTGTTTTTATAGTTCTTCTCTGTTCCTTTCTTCTTTTCTTGCTCTCTTCCTTTGAGATTTGTTGAATTTCTGTAATGTTTATATCCCTTTCTCTTTTGTGTATTTACTACAGGTTTTTGCTTTGTGGTTATGATGAGGCTTTCATACAGCCACTTGTATCTGTAACAGTCTATTTCAAGTTGTTAAGAACTTAAGTTTGATCTCATTCTAAATTGTTACTACTTTTGCCTTTTAACCTTTATACTAGCTGTATAAGTGATTAACCCACTACCTTTGTTATATATTTACCTTTTCGTGTTTCTTGTTTCTTTCACATTTCATGTCACCAATTAGTGCTCTTTCTTCAGCTTAAAGATGTCCCTTTGACATTTCTTGGAAAGCCAGTTCAGTAGTGATGAACTACTTTAACATTTGATTGTCTGAAAAATATCTTTTCTTCAATTCTGAATGATAAATTTTCTGGATAAAATATTCTTGGTTGGAACTTTTTCCTCTAAGCATTTTGAATATATCATGTCACTTCTGACCTGCAACATTTTTGCTCAAATATCTGCTGATAGTCTTACAAGGGTTCCCTTGTATGTAATTTGTTTAGTTTTCTCTTGCTGCCTTCAAGAGTCTCTCTTTGTCTTTAACTTTTGAGATTTTAATTATAGTGTGTCCCAGTGTGGGTCTCTTTGGGTTCATCTTATGCAGTACTCTCTGTGCTTCCTGAGTCTGGACATCTGTTTTCTTCCCAGGTTAGGGAAATTTTCAGCCATTATTTCTTCAAACAAAATTTCTTCCCTTTTCTTTCTCTTCTCCTTCTGGGAGCCCTATGAATGTTAGTCTGTTTGATGTTTTCCCATAAGCAAATTTAGCTACCTTTATCTTTTTTCATTTTTGTTTTTTTGTTTGTTCTGTTTTGGTTTTTGCTGCTCTGATTAGGTGAGTTCCACTGCCTTGTTTTTTATTTGTCTAATCTTTTCTCCTGCTTCATCTAGTCTGTCGTTGAACCCCTCTACACTATTTTTCAGTTCAGTTGCAGTCTTACATGTAAAACTCTTCTCCAGAAGACACTGATGTTCTGGAGCAGAGGGAAAATATATAGTTTCCACCCTCTGTGGTGTCTGGAAAGGATTACAAATTATCTCCTAGATGTGTTTTAAATAGGAAGCCTATCCCTCAAGCCACAGCTATGATGATAAGCTAATAGTTCTTTTACACAGAAAGACCAAGCTCTTGAGTCTGTTGCTTCTTGGTGTACCCTGAGGTAATAGCTGTTTAAGAACTCTTTCTCTATTTGACTCCTGGGGGACCCACAAGCATAAGCTTCATTGGCCAAATAATGTAGAGGTATCACCTACCAGTGGCTACAAAAATCAGGGTGTCAGACAAAGGTATGAGCTCCTTTCTGGGTGACACTGATTATTACAGTCCCATATGACCTGGAAAGCAAGATCCTCTGGCCTCCAGAGCCAGGAAGTTAAGAGGCATCCTCTGGGTGCCAGCCACAAAGATTAGGGCACCAGAAACATGAAAGAGCTCCCTTCCAGGAGATGCAGATGCTCTGGAGCACAGCCAAGGGAGAGCTCAAAGATGTACCCACCAGACTCCATCCCTAGAGAGTGTTCCAGCAGGCTCCTATATGTGTGTTTTAAATAGATACCTACCCCTCAGGCTGGCACTTTAAGCAGGTTAGCTTCCTTCACTTCACAAAGTCTGGGTGTTGTTGACTGCCTCTGAGCTGGACCCTGGGGCAGCTAAATCTGAGCTCTTGAGTTCTGTTAAGAACCATTTCTCAGATCACTACAATCTTACAGGTCTTGGGATATGAGTTCTGTTGGTTTTCAAAGTGTTTCGGGGGTGGTCTTTCAGGTGCAAGTCCTTCAGGACTTGGGGTTCCCTATGTGGAGTTTGAACCTTTTGGTCCTTGGAGCGAATCTCTGGGTTTTGAGTTTTCTCCTGGCTATGGGTTGCTGCAATCAGGGTAGAGTTTATGTGAGATTGTGTCCTAGTCTCTCCTACCTGCTTCTGTGTAGTTTTTTTTTTTTTTTTCTTATTTGCCCAATGTGTAGTCATCACTCAGCCAGTCTTCAGGTTTTTTAATGAGGAAATTGCTCCATATGTATCTGTAGACTCAAGTGTGTCTGTGGGAGGAGGTGAGTTCAGGATCTTCCTACATCACCATCTTGAAGCACCAGGCATAAAGCGTTATAATGCTTGACTTTTGTTAAGTGGTTACTATAAACTTGTCTAATGTCTCTCTTCAGTGTCATCAGTATAGGTGTCCTATTCTCATTCACAGTTCTTAAGCCCCAAGAACACAAGATCAAAAATCCAGCATTCTCCATGAGCTCTGTTCATTCATACTTAAATTGTTTGCCCAGAGTGAGTAGCACCACTCCCAAGGGAGGGCATGACTTTGAAGAGTAAAGAATGACCAGAGCTGGTGTCTCCAGTTTCCCATGCCTTGCTCTCTCACTGAGGAACATTTTAAAGTGATCTAACCACAACTCCTAGATGAACCACAATAAATTATTTAGATTTCAGTGAATTCACAAGCATTCCCACCAAACCTTTTTCTCTTTTCTCTGCCAATGCTTCCCTCTCCTTAAATCTACTGATAGTAGATTTGTGAAACCTGAGTTTGAATCCTCATATATTACCTAATGAGCTATGTGGCCTTTTTCTAGTTCTGGGACTCAATGAGTTTATCTGTAAAGGGAACATGGAACAACATCAGTGGTTCTTAATTCTGGTTGTGTGCTAGAATCACTGGGGGAGAGTTTAAACATTATAGATGCCCTGGCCACACCCCAAATAACTGCATCATAATCTTGGTAGTGGAACCCAGACATCAGTATTCTTGGAAGATCCCCCAGGTTGATTCCAATTACAGCCAAGACTCAGAACCATTAATCTAACTGATGAATAAGGATTCTCAAATTTCTTTCTCTGATTTATATTTTCCTTGCCTCCCATGACCACACCAATGGCTACCAGCCAAAGGCAGGAGTTATTGGGGATGTTGTATTATTATAGCTAGTGGCTAACTAGTACTCAGAGGGTGCATCTACTCAGTTTGATAAGGACCACAACCAACCTGGCTACTGAAGAACCAGTATTTGAAGGTGTGCTCTTGAGCAGGTGAGCAAAACCAACCTCCCTGGATTGCATTGAAGATCCTGCCTTGGTGTGCCCTAAATTAAGAAAAACTATCACTCTACAGGAAGCAGGAGCTGGAGCTCATGAAGACATTGTCCAGAAGCTTCCAGGGACTATAGAAATGCAGTGATGAGTTGATTTTCATCCTTTGTTTGTGCCAGTTGGAGTGAGTCAAAGAGAAGGCATGTTGACTTCACAAAGCAGAGACTATTTTTAAACATTAACTTGACTTTTTAAAAGATTGATCAGATTTAAGCATTAGGTAGCAGAATCTTGGGGAATTTTTTGTTTATATTTTTGATAATTAAACATTCTTCAAGACTATAACAATAATACATTATTAAATGCTCATAAAACATTAAAAACACATGTACAAATATGTTATTTTGGTTTACATAAATGAGATCATGAGGCACCTGGGTGGCTCAGTCATTAAGTGTCTGCCTTCAACTCAGGTCATGGTCCCGGGGTCCTGGGATCGAGACCTGCATTGGGGGAAGATCCACCGAGTCCCTGCTCAGTGGGAAGCCTGCCTCTCCCTCTCCCACTCCCTCTGCTTGTGTTCCCTCTTTCCCTGTCTGTCTCTCTCTCTGTTAAATAAATAAATAAATAAATAAATAAATAAATAAATAAAATTTAAAAATGAGATCATATAATTCATATTGTTCTGTGACCTATTTTTACTACTTAGCAATAAATATTTTAGATTTTTAAAAATTTTTTAATTTAAATTCAATTTAGTTAACACATACTATATTATTAGTTTCAGGGGTAGAATTTGGTGATTCATCTGTTGCATAGAATACCTAGTGTTCATTACATCAAGTGTCCCCCTTAATGCCCATCACCCAATTACCCCATCCCCCACCTCCCCATAGCACCCCCCAGTGTTTTTTTTATAGTTAAGAGTCTCTTATGGTTTTCATTCCTCTATGTTTTCATCTGATTTTATTTTTTCTTCCCTTCCCCTATGTTTATCAGTTTTGCTTCTTAAATTCCATATATGAGTAAAATATGGTATTTGCCTTTCTCTGATTAGCTTATTTCACTTAGCATGATACCCTCTAGTTCCATCCACCTCATTGAAAATAGCAAGATTTCATTCTTTTTTTAAAAGATTTTATTTATTTATTTAATAGAGAGAGATCACAAGTAGGCAGAGCAGCAGGCAGAGAGGGGGAGAAGCAGGCACCCTGCTGAGCAGAGAGCCATGTGGGGCTTGATCCCAGGACCCTGAGATCATGACCTGGGCTAAAGGCAGAGGCTTAACCCACTGAGCCACCCAGACACCCCAAAATTTCATTCTTTTTGATGGCTGAGTAATATCCCAGTGTGTGTGTGTGTGTGTGTGTGTGTGTGTGTGTGTGTGTGCCACATTTCCTTTATCCATTCATCTGTCAATGGACATCTGGGCTTTTTCCATATATTGACTATTGTGGACATTGCTGCTATAAACATTGGGGTGCATGTGTATAAGAAGCTAACTTGCATGGAAATCTCCAAACATGTTTTATTTCTATGGATTTAGAAATTTCCTATTATTCTGTATGATATAAATCATTCCTAAACATGTAAAACAAAGAATTTGAAGATAAGACTGTTTGGAAACTTCAAACTCCCTTCTTCCCATTTTACCCACAGTACTTCGAAGTCCACCCCAGGTTTCCCATCTCAGCACATGGCAACATCTAAAAACCCTGAAGCATCCTGATTCAGTTCTTTCACACCTCTATACCTAAGCCATCAGCAAACCCTGATGACAAGACCTTCATACTGTATTCCTAGTCTGATCTTTCCCTCAACTGTTTTCTAAGCCACTGTCATCTCTGTCCTGCATCTAGTCCTAACACCTATTTGCCCTGTGACCCAACAAAGGAAGGGTTGGTGTAGCTAACCTCTGAGGTCTCTGCTATATTAAGAGTCTAATCTTACTTATAGAAGGGAGTGAACTAAGCACTCACTGTGTCCCAGGTGCTCTATTTCTCTTATTTCATTTCATCTTCATTCCACCCTAGTGAGACAGGTATTTATTCCCCCTTTGAAGAAATGAGACCATTGAGACTCAGATATTGCTGACTGCCAGCCCCAGGGCCCCTCTTTCTTGCTTCCTCATTAACAGAGTCTGATTTGTTGAGGGGTGTCAATGAGCCCAGCTCATGGTGAATCAGTGAGTCAGGATTAGTCAAAGCCAGTTTGGGTAACCATAACCCACTCTATCCATGATTGTTATGGACATGGGCATGAGACACATAAGGGGAAGTCTGCTGGGAAGTCCTGGGAAAGTTTTTTCTCCCTGATGAGAGAAGAGAAAGCCCTTTATGCATGCTTTGGGTATTGTCAAGAGAGGAAATAAACCTGGCAGCTTTGTCAGTCTATGGAAGTCATAAAGTGGGGGAGGATGGGATGTGCCTAAGTATGGAAAAATGAAAGGATGAGAAAAGTTTGATTTTTGATGGTCTCACTGAGCCTGGTACTGTCTACCTCTGAGCTTCTTAACTAAAGCATAATATCTTTATATATTAAGCCAGGCTATTTGAGAATCCTACTACATGCAACCCAAAGCATCCTAATACAGAAACAACTTGCCTGAAGGAGGAGCAAGATGGTGGAGGAGTAGGAGACCTACATTTCTTCTAGTCCCAGGAATTCAGCTAGATAGTTATGAAACCGTTCTGAACCTACAAACGCAACAGGAGATATAGAAGAAAAGAATAGCAGCAATTCTATGAACAGAAAAGCAACCACTTTCTGGAAGATAGGACATGCAGAGAAGTGAATCTGAGGTGATATACGGGAAGATAGACTGTGTGGGGAGGAAACCTCCATGAGTAAGCTACCAGCAAATGATAGAGCACCAGAGCATGAAATAAGAACTTTTAGAAGTCTGCTCTGCTGAGGGACGTTGCTCCAGTGGCTAATCAGGAGGCAGAATCCTCGCTGGGATAGTGTGATCTCAGGACCCTTGGAGTCACAGAAAGACCAGGGGTGCCTCAGTGTGGCAGAGCTCCCAGGTATCAGAACAGGGAAGCCAGCTGCAAAGATGGAGCCTAGGAGAGGGCTCTCAGCTTGGGACTGCCGTAAACTGTGATTCAAGACAAGTTGGCTCACTGCTCTTCAAGCAGGGACCCCACAAGTGGAAGATCCAGGGAGACCCCCCCCCTTCCTCCACTGTGAGGAGTGGTGCAGGAGAGTGCTGCAGAATCTTCTGTATTTGGAGACTCCAAACGGGGCCATGCACCAGAGACAGAAACACTAGACCACAGGCCAGGTGAGCTCAGAGTGTGACCAGAGACCAGGGAGAGAGGAGTGACTGACTGCTTTTCTCTGAGGGTTCACTGAAGAGGGGTGCCCTGAGCTCTCAGCTCCTCTAGGGCAGGAGATTAGGAGGCCACCATTTTCATTCTCATCCTCCAAAGCTGTGAAGAAAGCTTTCAGGAAACAAAAACTACTGAGAGCAAACCTGAGCATATTACTTAGCCTGGCCTCTGGCAAGGGCAGTGCAATTCCATCTTGGGCAAAGACATTTGAGAATCACTGCAACAGGTACCCTCCCCTAGAAGATCAACAAGAACGTCCAGCCAAGACCAAGTTTACCAATGAATGAGAACTGCAAAACTCCAGCACTAGAGGAATACAGCACATAGAATTCATGGCTTTTTCCCCATGATTCTTTAGTCTTTCAAAGTTAAATTTTAAAATTTTTCTTTATTTTTTCTTTTTCTACTTTTTTAAATTTTTCTCTTTTCCTATTTTAACCCACATCTTATCAATACCTTTTTAAAAATCTTTTTAATTTTCATTTTTATAGTCATATTCTATCCTTTCATTATATCTAACCTTTTTTTTGGTATGTATGTGTATATATATATATATATATATATATATATATATATATATTCTTCCTTCTTTAAAATTTTGGGATAAAGTTTCTTCTAACAGAACAAAATATACCTCAAGCTAGTGTATGGCTTTGTTGGAGTCTCCTGCCTGATCACATTCTCTCTCTCTCTCTTTTTCCTTTCTTTTTCAACCAACATATTATCAATTCCTTTTTAAAAATCTTCAATTTTCATCTTTACAGTCATATTCCATCCCTTAAAGATAAGTGCAGAAATCAATGAAATAGAAGCTAAAAGAACAGTAGAACAGATCAATGAAACTAGGAGCTGCTTCTTTGAAAGAATTAGTAAGACTGATAAATCCTTGGCCAGACTTATCAAAAAGAAAAGAGAAAGAACCCAAATTTTAAAAAATCATGAATGAAAGAAGAGAGATCACAACCAACACCAAAGAAATACAAACAATTATAAGAACATATTATGAGCAACTATATGCCAGCAAATTTGACAATCTGGAAGAAATGGATAGATTCCTAGAGACATAAAAATTACCAACACAGAACCAGCAAGAAATAGAAAATGTGAACAGACTTATAACTACTAAGGAAATTAAAGCAATAATCAAAAATCTCCCCAAAAAACAAGAGCCCTGGGCGCCTGGGTGGCTCAGTGGGTTAGGGCCTCTGCCTTCGGCTCAGGTCATGATCCCAAGGTCCTGGGATCGAGTCCCGCATCGGGCTCTCTGTTCAGCAGGGAGCCTACTTCTCTGTCTCTCTCTGCCTACTTGTGATCTCCGTCTGTCAGGTAAATAAATAAAATCTTTTAAAAAAAATTAAAAAACACTAGAGCCCAGGGCCAGATGGCTTCCCAGGGGAATTCTACCAAACATTTAAAGAAGAATTAATACCTTTTCTCCTGAAACTCTTCCAAAAATAGGAATGGAAAGAAAACTTCCAAACTCATTTTATGAGGCCAGGATTACCTTGATTGCAAAACCAGACAAAGAACCCATCAAAAAGGAGAATTACAGACCAGTATTCCTGATGAACATGAGTGCAAAAATTTTCTCCAAAATACTAGCCAGTAGGATCCAACAGTACATTAAAAGGGTTATTCACCACAGTGAAGTGGGATTTATTCCTGGGCTGCAAGGTTGGTTCAACATCTGCAAGTCAATCAATGTGATACAATACATTAATAAAAGAAATAACAAGAACCATATGATACTCTCAATAGATGCATAAAAAGCATTTGACAAAGTACAGCATCCTTTCCTGATTAAAACTCTTCAGAGTATAGAGATAGAGGGAACATTCCTCAATTTCATAAAACCATCTATGAAAAACCCACAGCGAATATCATTCTCAATGGGGAAAAGCTAAAAGCCTTTCCCTTAAGATCAGGAACACAACAAGGATGCCCACTCTCATCACTACTGTTCACCATAGTACTAGAAGTCCTAGCAAAAGCAATTAGACAACAAAAAGAAATAAAATGTATTCAAATTGGCAAAGAAGAAGTCAAACTCTCTCTCTTCACAGATGACATGATACTTTATGTGGAACCCAAACGAGTCCACCCCAGAAATTCAGTAATGTGGCAGGGTACAAAAATCAATGCACAGAAATCAGTTGCTTTTCTATATACCAATAACCAGACAGAAGAAAGAGAAATTAAGGAGTCAATCCCATTTATAATGGCACCCCAAACCGTAAGATACCTAGGAATATATCTAACCAAAGAGGCAAAGAATCTGTACTCAGAGAACTACAGAATACTCATGAAAGAAATAGAGGAAGACACAAAGAAAGGGAAAAACGTTCCATGCTCATGGATTGCAATAACAAATATTATGAAAATGTCTATGCTACCTAGAGTAATCTACACATTTAATGCAATCCCTACCAAAATGCCATCAACTTTTTTCAAAGAAATGGAACAAATAATCCTAAAATGTATATGGAACCAGAAAAGACCCCAAATAGCCTGAGAAATGTTGAAAAAAGAAAATCAAAGCTGGTGGCATCACAATTCCAGACTTCAAGCTCTATTACAAAGCTGTCATCATCAAGACAGTATGGTACTGCCACAAAAACAGACATATAGTTCAATGGAACAGAATAGAGAGCCCAGAAATGGACCCTCAACTCTATGTCAACTAATCTTTGACAAAGCAGGAAAGAATGTCCAGTGGAAAAAAGACAGGCTCTTCAACAAATGTCACTTGGGATCAGTGAAATGCAAATCAAAACCACAGTGAGATACCACCTCACACCAGTCAGAATGGCTAAAATTAACAAGTCAGGAAATGACAGGTGTTGGCGAGGATGCGTAGAAAGGGGAACCCTCCTACACTGTTGGTGGGAATGCAAGCTGGTGCAGCCACTCTGGAAAACAGTTTGGAGGTTCCTCAAAAAGATGAAAATATAGCTACCCAATGACCCAGCAATCACACTACTGGGTATTTATCCTAAAGATACAAATGTAATGATCTGAAGGGGGATTTGCACCCCAATATTTATAGCAGCAATGTACACAATAGCCAAACTATGGAAAGAGCCTGGATGTCCATGAGAAGTTGAATGGATAAAGAAGATGTGGTATATATATACAATGGAATAGGGCCATCAAAAAAAAATGAAATCTTGTCATTTGCAATGATGTGTATAGAACTAGAGGGTATTGTGCTAAGCAAAATAAGTCAATCAGAAAAAGAAATTATCATATGATCTCACTGATATGAGGAATTTGAGAAATAAGACAGAGGACACAGGGGATGGGAGGGAAAAATGAAACAAGATAACATCAGAGAGGGAGACAAACCATAGGAGACTGAATCTCAGGAAACAAACTGAGGGTTGATGGAAAGTAAGTGGGTGGGGGTGATGGGGACACTGGGGAGGGTATATGCTATGGTGAGTGCTGTAAATTGTTTAAGACTGATGAATCACAGACCTGTACCTCTGGAAAAATAATAAATTATATGTTAATTTTTAAAAAAAGAAAGAAAGAAACAACTTGCCTGAAGACAAGCAACTAGGAAGTAGCAGCACAAGTCTGCAAAGTCACCTCTGTCTCTCTGTCTATAAAGCCAAAGTGGACAGGCTCTCGCCTCTGCCCCACCCCAGTTTAATTCCAACTCTATACCTCTGGGATAGCATGGGCTCAAACAAGCATGCAAGCATTTATGCTCTGCCACAGCTGACACTAGACCCTGATCCGAACACGGCTGTACCTCTAATCCTCCTTGGTGGGACCTTCCTGAACCTCAGTCTGGTGGGAGCCTGGATCTCTCCTCAGCACTGTGGAGACAACTGTCAGATGCCATCATAATAAACAGTGAGACTCGTTGGAAGCCTACCAGTGTTCTCACTTATCTGCCTTCATGGCATCCCTTCATTTCATGGTGCGTACGTCTGCAGCTTGATTGACTACGTTTGACTTGTTGTCTGGAGTTAAGGTACACCCTTCCTCCAAACCAGCAGGGTTCTTACCAGTGGCCTCAGAAATCAAGACACTCACTTTCATACTGGATCCAGGGGGCTTGGGGAGGGGGTCAGTAATTAGAATGTCCCCTGTTGCCACTCCTGGCCTAATTCTGTGCCACAAAAATTTGGCTTATAGGTGTTCAAGCAAATAGATCTGAGAGATGCCAAAAAGTTGAGCCAACCCAAATGTTTCTCCCACTGACCTGCTCCAAGGTGAGAAATTCCTACCCTTAGTCAGTCCTAGGAAATACAGTATTCTTAGAGTGTACCTTTTGCAAAACAAATATAGAAAGAGCAGCTCATCCCCCTTGGTATACATAAGACTCTCATATGTTGCCTCCATTTATGGGGACATAAAGCCCAACTCTGTTTGGAACTATGTATGTTTTAAATGTGATTTATTATTGTCTGTTTCTCTTTCTCAATAGTCTGTGAGCTTTATGAGTACGAGAGGCCTTATATTTTTTTACTTGCTTTTGGAGTTTGAGCATTGAGCATGGTATTAGACATTTAAAAGGTATTTAATAAATCTAGATGGAAAAAATAAATGAATTGCAGCTCAAGGGAGAGTGAAAGGAGGTTAAGGAAGTGGCGACAAGTATAAATAACTCTTTTTAAGAAGACTGTCTGAGAGAAGAGAGAATGAGTGGTAATTAAAGAAGGACACAGAGGAAGGGAGACTATTGTTAATGGCACACTGGGGAGAAAGGGATGGTGGAGGAGTAGCTGTCCACTGCCAACTCCAGGTGGCATCATTTACATCACATTGCATGTGATTGCCACACCCTGCAGTAGTGCAGTGCAGCGGCCCAGTTATGTAAGACAGAAGAAATAACTGATGGAGAAGAAGATAGACAGGGCAGGGATATAGAGCATAGGCTGGCCTTAATTGGGGTATTCATCCTTTGAGACTGGACACGTGAATACTTTTGGGGTAAAGTGGGAGGCAGTAAATTTGGGCAGTTTTTACACAATGTAAGCCTTTTTTGGTCATATAGAAGATAACACCATCCAACAATGAGAAAACTGGGGTTCTCTGAAGAGTTTAAGGAAAGTAATGAAGGTTTGAAAGGGAAGACAGAGTGGACTAAAGACCAGTAGAAGGACGTAACTAAACCACAAGGTATGTTCTAGGCATCACAGACCCATTCTGGCACCAGTACAAGACTGGGAAACCTGGGATCACCCAAGAGAAAGAAGTGGAGACTGGAAAATGCACTGGGGGAGATGGTCATGGCTGGAGGGCTTTCTTCCATGCACAGCTTCTAATTCACAAATTACTGAGCAAAGCTCAGTAAGTAAATTGTCTAGACACAGAAAGCATATTCCTATCAGAACTACTATTTACAATCACTTGATTCTCTAGCTAGCAACCTGCGAAAGCCCATTTATTCTTCAGAGTCCCTGAAGACATGAACTAATGCTGTGTTACTCCTTCAGTGTCACTTCCCACTCTTCCTAATTATAACCTTTCTATGGAAAAATGTATGCCAGGTTACAGATCAATAGACCAGGAACACCCCTCCCAACCCCATCCATCTCTGAGGCTCTCCCTTAGCTTCCCTGCCCAACACGTGGTGAGAGTTCAGAGCCAGGGTCTTCAGTGGGACCAAAACTATAGCCCCAGAGCTTGTTAGCTGCATTCACCCAACCAGGCACTGGACCTGTATGCATTTGTAAAGGGATCAAGAGCTCCCCAGGATTCCAAATTCCCCACCACTGGCAGTGCCACCACTTGGGCTTGGGGGAAGGTGGTGTTGGGGAAGGGCAATCTCAGACAAGTCTCCCTTTGATGGAAAAGTCACTCCTATTTCATAACACTTCACCACTGAAAGAGAATTTAGACTCCGACCCAGCAGTTCTATTTCTAGGAATGTATCTGGTTGAAACGCCTGCACAAAGGTGCAAAGATAATGCTCAAAGCTGTTCCCTGCAGCATTGTTTGTAATTTTAAAAAGCTGGAAACAATGAAAACATTCATCCGGGGGAGAATGGGTAAATTGATTGGGGTATCCTTGTCCTACCATTCAGGGGGCCACCATGTGACCTCTAAAAGGATATGGTAGATCTATAAGTAGCAACGTGTATATGACTGATACATAACTGATTTTAAAAAGTGGATTAAAAACAGTATATGTGATATGAAGCTAGAGCTTTATAACAAAATATACACATGTTAAAATGTATATATATATATATATATATATATATATATACACACACACGCATGATTACGAATGTGCTTAAAAACACCTTCTAGGATTAATGCCTAATTATTAACAGTGGTTACCTCTGGGGGAAGGATTGAAGTGGGGGGGTGGTGGAGAAATGGAACTTTCATACTCTACTTCATGCATTACAGAATTGCCAGAACTTTTTTATAATGAACCTGTATTATTTCTATGATACATAGAAGGACTCCAAATGTATGGAGTCCTTCATTAGTTCAAATGTGAACTAACGAAGGACTCCATACATTTGAACTAATTTTTGAAGAATATTGGGCATTAAAAGATGAATACGCAACTTTTGTATCAACAGGGACAGGACTGGAAGAGATTATGCTGAGTGAAATAAATCAAGCAGAGAGAGTCAATTATCATATGGTTTCACTTATTTGCAGAGCATAACAAATAACATGGAGGACATGGGGAGATGAAGAGGAGAAGGGAGTTGAGGGAAATTGGGGGGGAGATGAACCATGAGAGACTATGGACTCTGAAAAACAACCTGAGGGTTTTGAAGGGGCGGGGGGGTGGGAGGTTGGGCGAGCCAGGTGGTGGGTATTATGGAGGGCACGCATTGCATGGAGCACTGGGTGTGGTGCAAAAACTATGAATTCTGTTATGCTGAAAAGAAATTTAAAAAAAGAATATTAGGCATTGTAAATATGCCAGTGCAACATAATTATTCTATAAATGGAATGCTTTCCCAATGAAAATACCACAAGGGGTTTTTTGGAATATAACAAGCTCATTCTAAAGTTTGTATAGAAATATTAATATACTGGGATAACAAGAAATTTTCTAAAAAGAAGAAAAATGAGAGAAGACACATCCTAGGTACTAAAATGCACTATCAAAGCCACAATAATTAAAAGAATTACCTGGATAGTGACCCGAGATTAAACAGGCAGAGCAATTCAATAGAAAAGAGCCCAGAAAGAGACACAAATGCTTATGAAAATTTATTATTGGATAAAGATGGCACTTCAAAGCAGTGAGGGCAACAAATCCTTCATTAAAGGGTATTAGGACAATTAAGTTGCCAGCTTGGGGGGGGGAAAAAGGAACTGAATCTCTCATTTGATACCTATTCCTAATAAACTCTAGGTAAGTCTATACATAAAGCTAAAAGCCATATAAGTATTAGAATAAAGCACTAGAGGCTATGAGAATATTTTACACCACAGGAATGGAGAGTGCATTTCTAAGCAATATGCAAAGCCCAGAAGCCATAGAAGAAGTCACTGATACATTTGACTTGATAAAATTAAACATTTTCTACATGGTAACAAATATCATGAGCAAAGTAAAACAAATAAACTACAGACTGGACAAATACCTGCTTAATAAGTGTCAGGAACCTAACTTCCTTCCTCTCTCTCTCTCTCTCTCTCTATATATATATATATATAGTTTCTAAATAAAATTTTTAAAAGGTCAATGAGCCCATAGTAAAATGAGAAGAAGCATGAATAGGAAATTCACATAAATACATACACAAAGGGCTCATGGCCACATAAAAGATGGTCAACCTCACATGAAACAACACAGTATCATTTTTCATCTAGCAGCTTGATAAGTTTAGTAATAAAGTAATAAAGTTTTAGTAAGGCCATGAGTAAGCAGTGTCAGTGAGAGGAGGTATGTCCTCTTTGGAAGGGCACTCGGCAGTATCAGAATAAAAAAGGTACCCATCCCTCGACACTGCATTCCCCTTCTAAAATTTTATCCTTCAGATATGCATGTGTGCAAAGATGTATGTTCAAAGATTATAGAAGCAAAGACTAGACACAACCAACCTATTGTAACTAGGGAACTGGTGAAATAGACTCCAGCCTGTAGACGTCAGGGAATGAAACACGATGCAGCTCTGGAAAAGAAGGAGGGAATTTTAGGTATGCAGATGAGGAACAATCTTCAGACTGCTATTTCTTTTCTTTTCTTTTTTTTAAATTTTCTTTTTTTTTAATATTTTGTTTATTTATTTGACAGAGAGAGATCACAAGTAGGCAAAGAGGCAGGCAGAGAGAGAGGGGGAAGCTGGCTCCCTGCTGAGCAGAGAGCCTGATGTGGGGCTCAATCCCAGGACCCTGAGATCATGACCTGAGCCAAAGGCAGAGGCTTTAACCCACTGAGTCACCCAGGAACCCCAACACACTGCTATTTCTTAATGAAAATCCATGAGCAAAGCGATGTTTGTAGTATGCTACAATTTGTGGACAAAAGGTGAAATGATATCTGTGTTCATGGAATCTCCAGAAGCACACACAAGAAAGTGGTACAGGGATTGCATCTGGGCAGGGAGATCAATGACTACATGTTTGGGGTAAAAGAGAAACTTATTGTCACTACAGTTTATTCAGGCTATTTAAATTGTTTACCAAATGCATACATTCCTTTTTCAGTTAAACAAACAGGATATGATTTAAAATACAGTATTAGTGGGCACCTGGGTGGCTCAGTGGGTTAAGTCTCTGCTTTTGGCTCAGGTCATGATCTCAGGGTCCTGGGATCGAGTCCTCCATCGGGCTCTCTGCTCAGCAGGGAGCCTACTTCCCTCTCTCTCTGCCTGCCTCTCTGCCTACTTGTGATCTCTCTGTCTAATAAATAAATAAATTCTTTTTAAAAATACGGCATTAGAGGTCATTAACTAAGTCCAAGCCTCCCATTTCACAAAGAAATGGAAGCCCTGCCCATTCACGCATTTCTTCAACAGATGTTTTTGAGTGTTGTATTAGTTCCCTATTGCTGATGTACAAATAACCACAAACTCAGTGGCTTAAAGCAACACAAATTTATTTTCTTATAGTTCTGGAGGTCAGAAGTCTAAAATAGGGTGCCAGGTTGATAGTCCTTCTGGAGCCTCCAGAGGAGAAACCATTTCCTTGCCTTTCTCAGCTTTGGGAGGTTGTCCACATTCCTTGGCTCATGGACCCTTCCAGCAATTGCATCATTCCCATTTCTGCTTCCATCATTGCATCCTCTTCAACTGTGCCCTCCTGCTTCCTCACCTCTATGGTCCCTCGTGATTATGTTGACCCAGATAATCCAGAAAGATTTCCCCATCTCAAAACCCTTAATTCAATCACATCAGCAAAGCCCAAGAAGCAAAAGACCAGGTAAGGTAACATAGTCACAGTTTCAGAGATCAGCACTTGGACAACTTTGGGGGCCCTTGTTCTGTCTACCACAAGTGCTTTCTGTCAGCTGCTGCCTACTCTGCTCCAAGCACTGAGGATACAGCCATGAAAGCATACATACAATTCCTGTCTCATGGAGTTCACATTCCAGCTGGGTCAGGGGAGACAATAAACAGCATCTGTAAGTGAAATAAAATGTTAGATGATGACTAGTGCTATATAGAGAGAGTGCATGAACAGGAATGAGGTAAAGAAGATTTGAGACTGAGGTGGAGGGCTTTAAAACCAGGAACCCCCCCACCCCCGGGAAAGGGACACTGGGAAAGGGTGTGAAGATGTGGAGAAGGCAAGGGAGAGGCCATGCTGACATCTGTGGGAAGAGTGTTCCAGGCAGAAGAGACAGCAAATGCAAAGATCCTGTGGCCACAGTGCATCTGCCACATTCATGGAGCAGAAGGTGACAGATGTGGCTGGAGAAGGTAAGGGAGAGTCAGGAGGAAAAAATGGTGTAGGGTCTTCCAGCCTATTGTAAGGGCTGCCTTTACCATGGAGTGAGATGGAGCTTCTAGAGGAATTTACACAGAGACAATAACAGGATCTATCTTACCAAAATCCTGATCAAATGCAAGCGAGAAGCCAGGAAACTACTGTGGGAATCTGGGCATTATAGAGTCGGTAGCATGTTCATGGCACTACCAGTGGAGGTGAAGAGAAGCAATTTGCTTTTATGAATATGACAGGATGTGACATATATACTAAGCCAGATTTACAGACAGATTGTTTGTAGGATGTGAGAGAAACTGATAAGTCAAGAATGAGTCTAAGGATTTTGGCCTGAGCAGTTGGAAAGATGGAACTGCCATTATTAGAGAAGCAGGTTTTGAAGAGTAGTGGACTTGCGGGGGATAATGCTTTCAATTCTGGAAATGTGAATTTGGAGATTTTATCAGACATTCAAGGGGAGCTGTTGAATGGGAATCTGTAAATCCACTTCTCGAATTCAGGAAAGAGGGCCAATCACAGATAAAAATGGGGACCAGAGAAATGGCATTTAAAGACATGAGATTGAACACTGGACTACCTGTTGGCAAAGCCAGAGCTTGAATCCAGATCCCATCACTCCTGCCCTTCTATGTTGGTGACTTGAGATGGAGACAGACTATATTCCTTATTTTTTCTTTCATTTATAAAAGAATTTCTATCTTTAATGGGAAAGTTCCATGTTCAGTTTATAGAAAATCAACATCAAAAACAAAAGACCTATAAGCTCATTAACTATAAATAATCACTCTTAGCCATTTGACATATTTCCCTTTCAGGCTCTTGCTGATGTAAAGCATACATCTGCATGTTACAAAATGCCCAAAATATATTCATTGATTTTTGCTTTCTTTACTTTGTAAAGAAATACGAGAAAGAAAATGAAGGGTCCTGAGGAAGCTCACCTGATGACTATCCATCCATGAAATTATCATCACCATCGCAAATGCAGGCTTTCTGCCCAGGGATGCTGCACTTTGCAAAAGGGTGGCCAGTGCCTCCTCCTGAGCTGTGCAGCCACTCGCCCCTCCCATCTGTTGAGCAGACAAGGGAGCCTGGTTTTCCCACATGCACCTCTGGCACCTGGTAAGTAAACACATAAATGGGCACTTGGTTGGTATGACCGTCTTTTACGTAATATGCCTCACTGCGGAGCCTCTACCCTACACCGTAGCTGGCTAAGTCAGAGGCTGTTTCTGTGGCAGCAGGGAATTTACTTCTTTACCTAAACTGTGAGGTTCAGGAAAGGTTATTGAGCCGCAGTTTCACAGTGGAAAGAGAAAATTGTCTCAGACAAAAGGCAGGGGGGATAACCCTAGGGAACTCATTTTGTCTTTTCAGCTCCCCGAACATCTTATTCAGAGGGGAACTGTCACCTTTCTATTTCAGACCTGGTATGTGGCTCAGAACTAATGGCCTGCCTGCCTTTCGCCTGAATTTCTTTGAAAATCTGAGGCCCAAAGAGAGTCCCCAGGGACTCCAAATAGGAATGGCAAAAGGAACAGGGAGTGTGGGGCAAAATCTCACCTTCCCCGCCCCCTGCCCCCTCCTCCCAGCTGCTCCCACCGGGACAAGATGAAACTGTGGCATGACCACTGGGACCCCAGAGCCACGGTTTTCATCTCTCTCTCTTTTTTTTTTAAGATTTTATTTATTTATTTGACAGAGAGAGATCACAAGTAGGCAGAGAGGCAGGCGGGGGGTGGGGGGGGGGGTTGCAGGAAGCAGCCTCCCTGCTAAGCAGGGAGCCTGATGCTGGATCCCAGGACCCTGAGATCATGACCTGAGCCGAAGGCAGAGGCTTTAACCCACTGAGCCACCCAGGCGCCCCATGGTTTTCATCTCTTATCACAATGTCTTTAGGACATTAAGGGTCACTCAGCCCTGCCAAGAACCTGGCATGATGCACTGGTAAAAGCTTAAATTGCAGAGGCAGCACACCTGTGTTCAAACCCCACCTGGAACAAGTTACTTTGTCTCTTCCAGGCCCAGTTTCCACACCTGCAAAATGCGGATGATAAAACCCACCTGTTACATCTGTGGAGGCAAGACTAAACAAAATGTCTGCAAAGCCCCTGGCTCATATAGGGTCACAGCAAACATTCCTTCCCTCCCTTTCACTGAGGCCAGCCTTGTAGAGATAAGGACTTCCCCTCTGTAGGTTCCTCTTGGCCACCTCAGAAGGTTATCTGGTGACACACTTCTCCTTTAGCATCTTCAATGGTGCTCCAGAAAAGGAATCACACGTCATTACCTTGACATTTGCAGTCGATACTAAAATAGATGTGATATGAAGTGCAAAGACTTAAAGTCTCAATTCAGGGCCTAAAATGGGTTCAAAATAAAAATGACCTGGGGCAAAACATTTAATTTGGAAGAATGTGAGTAACTCTCTTTGGGGGAATATACGGATGCTCTCCAAAGTTGCCTCAACAGCAAAAGTTAGTAGGAGGGAGGTGTGTGGGTGGCCTACCTATAGAAAATAAGTTCCTGTCCAGTGTTCTG